>VUYV01000190.1:1127889-1214411 GCA_008711295.1 Anarhynchus alexandrinus | reverse complement strand
TTAGGTACTGAAAGGCCGCAATAAGATCTCCCCGGAGCCTTCTCTTCTCCAGGCTGAACAGCCCCAACTCCTTCAGCCTCTCCTCATAGGAGAGGTGCTCCAGCCCTCGGATCATCCTTATCCTTAGATAAGATAGCTAAACATGACATGACATTAGAAATACTCTTCTTAAATGAGGCACCTGTTTGTCTTTTGAGTCACTGGTCATCTTGTATATATATGTATATTCCCATAGCAAGTATGGGAAATGGTACCAATTTGTTCTGTACAATTTGGATTGTTCTGTATAATTTGTATTCATTGTAAATGAACACAAGTCAAATGTTGCATGTATAGATGTGACTGTTACTCTTTTTTCTTTCATGTTGCCATTTACTCCAAATTGAACATTTCATAATCCTGAAGTGCATTGTTTCAGACATGTTTTTCATGTAAACTTCTAGGGACAGGCCCAGCTAATAACAAACAAGAATATAATTTTGGAAGAGCAGGAATGTTAGGGGAAGTGGAGACCTGATTTCAGTGTTCTGTAATGTGCTGGTGGAGGGCATTGTGCAGCTGGAGATGCAGGATTTTAGTGAAGAGAGGTGAAATGGAGGTCACAGCCATTTGCAGGGAAGTCAACGTGATGTTTTACGAATTTTAGTCTGTGGGATGTAGCCAGACGCAATCTATTGTAATTATAGTCTGCCTGCCTAAAATTCTCTTGTAGTTTAAATTGGATAGCAATAATCTTAATTTCCTGTCCTAAATGGTTGTACAGAGTTGCTGTATCTCATCCCAGAGGGCTTTGCATTTCACTGGTGAGCAAAGCATAAATTGGTGTTAAATCACTTCGTATGAAAGGTGATCTATAAATGTATGTCTTTACTCTTTTTGTTTGGTGCTAGCACCAAGTCTGTGCCTAGCACTTTACAGACAAAGCAGAAATGGAAGTTGCGTTCCCAGGAGGCTGCAATTGAAATAGATAATGCATAGATGTAGAGCAGAGATGAGATGTGACCAAGTGCCAGTGATTGAGCAGTGAAAATTACTGCATGTCTTGTTAGTTCCACTTTAGTTCCACTTCTCGTGATAACAGGAATGCTCCTAGGTGGGTTTGTAAGCTGAAAGGTGCATGATGGAAGGAAAAGCATGAAGGGGAGATGGTGCAGAGCAGCACAGTAAGAGTAGGTTAATGAAAGAATTTCAGGGAAGAGGAGGGGGCATGACGAGAAAGGTGGAGGTGAAGGCGGCGGGAAAACAGATGGCACCCAGGCTTTAGTGGGACTGTGGGATGCAGGCAAAATGGAAGGAGATAAAGCTAAGAGGAGCAAAAGGGACAGACTTGTGCATGCCTTGAAACATGGCTTGTAATTTGTTCAGAAAGGGACAGGAGCCAGGAAAGGGTGCGAAGAGAAGCAGGCACAGTTGGTGCAGTTGATGAATTTTGCTGTAATATTCTCTTGATTAAAAAGGGAGCACAGTAAATGTTAGCGAAGTGAGGAAGGAGGAGACTGCAGTAGCCAGGCTGAGAAGATACCACTCTGTGTTTTGCAGCTGTAGGAAAGTTGGATGGACTGATTGGGAAGATCTGGCAGATCTTGATGGTAAAGCCTTATCACGAGCTGTTTGCATGTTAGTGTCGTTGTCAGAGCTGGTGAGTTTCATTTGTTTGGCTAAATGCTTACAGAGACTTAAGACAGGTTTATTTTTGCTGTGGGTACACTTAGTTCATTCATTAGTCATCTCTCATTTCGATTACTGTAATGGCTTCTGACTAGACATTGTCCTTCTTCTGCTCTTCACTTACAATCTATTCAAAAATCTGCCACATACATAATGTCTTGTCATCTTTTCTGTTCACTTAGTTTTGCTGCCAGATCCCCTTAAAACCAACTTTAAAGAACACTCTCCAGATGAAAACAAAACCACACTTTGAGTTCCTTGTTAAAAGAAATGGTTGGTTGTGCTATTTTGTAGTTATTTAATAAAAAGTATTTTAAAAGCCTATCACTCGTGTGGTGTGACAGGCACCTTGGAGTTCTTCAGGATGTAAACGGCAGTGAATGATCATAGTAATTCAAAAGACTTCTGTCCCCACTGCGTGGGGTCCTGCACTCAACCAGCTGGCTGCCACAAGGAGAAGAGATTCAAGATTTTCCTCTGGAAGAGAGGGAGTGGTGCTTGTGTATGTGTTGCATCTTCTCCTACCTCGAAGAGAGGGAGAGGGCAAGTTGCTGCTAGTGCCTCGGTAGGAAGAAGAGAATAACTTTCCTTCAGTTTGTAGTGAGTGTGCAAAGTTGCTCTGGAAGAAAGCAATAAAATGCCAGCTTAGGTAGCGCTCGTGGTCTAAAGAGCAGCTTGTCACCTTCCCTCTTCCTGTGCTTTTATTTCTGAAAGGCATCTGGGAGGAGAGGGCTCAGAAGGTGAGGCAGAGAGGTAGCGTTGCGCTGTGTTACTGGTAGGGGAGAGAAGCTGACTGTCTCAGGTTCAGAAGTGATCTGACAATTGTGGACCATTTGTGGTGGGTTATTATGACAGTGATGGAAAATTGCTATTGGAATTAAGAGAAGGATTTTCAGCTTATAAGGGAGAAGTGGAATGGATAAAGAGGTGATTTGGATCGTGTTGGAGTCCAGTGATTGGTTTCTTTCCATCTATGGTGTTTGCGTGTGCAACTCTCCTTTACTTCACGGAATCACGGAATCTTCAGAGTTGGAAGGGACCTCTAGAGATCATCTAGTCCAACACCCCTGCCANCCGTAAAGAAGTTTTTCTGTATATTTGAATGGAACTTCCTATGTTCCAACTTGTGCCCATTGCCCCCTGTCCTGTCATTGGGAACCACTGAAAAGAGTCTGGCTCCATCCTCCTTCAACCCACCCTTTTCTTTTACTTAAATAGAAGTTACTCATATCCTGAAGTATGGTGAGAGAAGGGAGCATCTCTCCTAATAGTAAGGAGACAAGAGCTTACTTGATTAGGGATTTGCAAATGGAGTGTGATTGCAAATTATTGGAGATAATGAGAGTAAAAATTACAAGTTAATACCAAAATTCATAACATTAGGAAACACAGTAAGCAAGAGAGAAAGATTTCATGAGAGTTATGAACCATTGAGCCCTGAGCGCCCTTCCCAACAGCTTACTGTGTGGCAATGGAAGAACCATGCTGGACGTGACTTGTATGAGCAGTGAGAACTCACAGCTCCACGGTGAAACAAGTAAATGCTCCATGTCTCAGCAAGTCAGCCCTGAGGCTGTGGCTCTGCAACTTGCCAGGCTCCAGCAATCCACACAACTCTGGGATTTTGATTTCTTTCAAAAAACATAATCACTTTCCAAAACAGTTTCAGAGCCTTGGAGAGAGTGATTCTGCAGTGATTGTGGAAATAGTAATATTTTTCTGTTGTCTAATATTTGGTCTCAACTACAAAATAGCTTGTTAGCTTTACAGTACGTTCCTGACGCCTCATCTGTATGTCAGAATGGTTATGACTGGGAAATAATGTTATAATTCTACTGTTACGTGCTTAGCAGTGAATGACCCAAAACCTGCAACTTGGGCCAGGCCGTGTGTGTTGTAGAGCTGCTGGGCTGGGAGAGGAGTGCTCCCTCCTTTCTGGTTCCTCACCTTCCCATGCTGCCCAGCAGCAGCTGGAGCTCAACGGTGGAGGAAGGCCTTGGCCCCATGGCCTGACAGGCAGACAGGGCTGCAGACCTGCCTTGGGACCCAGGTATGGTTAGGGCCCCTTGTCCTGGTGGGGCAGGTGGGCCCTGGGCATCGGCATCTGGGTGCAGCATGACACAGGCAGTGTGTGGGACTTGGAGATACCAGCAAGGTGTTAGGGAGGTGGGACAAGGAGCCCCAGGAAGGAACCGCAAGCTTTGGGGAGAAAGGTCCGTTTTTCTAGAGCCTGAAGTGCAAGGAGAATTTTTGGGGGAGAATAGAGAAAGAGGCTCGTTACAGTTGTGGGGAGTGGAAAACACTGGAAGATGGGATGCAAGTTTTGGGCCAAGCCAGGGTGTGAAGGCCCTTGTATGTGTGTGTGGGTGGGATGGGTGAGGAAACACAGGAAGGGACCTCAAACAACTGTAGAAGAAAAAAGGGAGAGACCTGATTAAAACCACATGAGAAGGGCTGAGCTGGGGCATGGCTTGGCCAGGAATGGGGTGGGGGGGGGCGCGTTATGTTGTTCGTTATTAAACTGGGCCACAGAGAATGACCAGAAAGGGAAATGTGGTTTATCTCTTGGCTTCATGCAGGACATACTGAGACATGGGACATGCGAGCAGAAAATACGAGGTTGGCAAGACAGAGTGATCTATCCATGTTAACCTGTGTATGCAAACGAGTAATGAAATTGGGGAAAGACTAATTGGATTTGAAAATTGATGTCAGTGTGAGGTTTTAGAGGGTGATTATGATTTTTTTTTTTTTGTAATCCAGTGACTATTCTGAGAAACTGAAGAAAACTTGCTATTAACCAGAAAGGTTCTTTGCTGCATGTCTCATTTCGATCGGCATTGTTATATTAATATCTACATTTCTTCTGCTGAATTACTTTCTGATCTGCAGTTCTCCCCGCCTTTCCTCCAGCCCTCCTTTTTTTGCTTATTTTCTGTCTATCACAAGTCCTTACACAATCCTCGGCTTCAGCAGCACACGATACTCCCCAGCCCTGTTTCAGCCAGGAAATTGAGTACTCGCTGTTGTCTGCCCATGGTGAAGTTCGCTTCCCCAGCATGAGAAGTCCCTGAAAGTTCATCTCAGTCCTTCAGTGTACTAGTCGCACTGCCACACGCAGTTTGCAGTGTTGCAAATCCTATTAGTTCTGGGGTTTATCATAAAGGGAGTGTGTGGTGGGTTTTTTTTGCCAAGAGGCAAAGCTACTTTTTTTTGTTGTTGTTGCTTTCTCAAATACCAGATTATTCTGGTTTGCATAATTGACGCTGATGTGCCTAAGTTCTCTTTTCAGGAAGTGAATGTAGCTGGCTTACTGCTTTTCCTTTAAAATTTAGATTATATTATACTTTGTTTTAATTAATTAATCGCATAATCTTGTTTGTTTCTGTTTATTACCGTTTCTTATGCTGTAGCACACGCTCGCTTCTTTCTAACTTGCCAAAAAAAAAAGCTCAACCACTCTTACTCTGTCATCGCTATGAGCTACTCATTTGTTTATCAGTAGAAGCTTTAGAATAATAAAAAAGCACAGCTGGGACACTCTCCCAGGTAATGAATATGTGCTCGGCCCACACCTTCCACAAAAATGGGTCTGAATTATGGAGCTTTGCAGCGTAACTGCAAGGCCAAAATCTTGTGCTTTCTGTTGTCAGTGGGTGAGGTAATTCTAGAGGAAGTTCTGTCTCCTATCTCACCTAAAAGGCTGCCGGTCTCCAGCTGCTCAGAGTTTATTCCTGGGAAGGGTTAGCTTGATACTGACACTGAATTCAGATTCAACTTAAGCTGTGTCTTGGATTTTCCTCCAGCCCAAATTCAGGACCAGAGAGGTACTTAAAGGACATGGTGAAAAGCCAATGCTCTGTAATGCAGTCTGTAATGGCTTCTCTGTGAGCACAGTGGAAAGAGGTGGAACAGAACTCCTGGAGGCTAGCCCGATGTTGAACATGGTGTATTCCCTTATGGATCTGGCAGTGAGCTATTCCTGTACAGTCTCTGTGTGCTGAAGGAGTAGTGTTTCGACCTATAAATTAAGGAGCATTGAGCAACGAAGCGTGCAGACTGCTGGTGTAACTCTCCATAGCAGGTGCAACAAACTCTCATCCTAACAAGAGAGGGCAGACATCAATTTCTCCTTGCCCTGCTAGAGTCACCTTTGTATTACCTGGGTGACACCTGTGCTGACTTACTGTCACCCGACTCCATTCTTAGACAGGCACGGGGGAAACAAACATGCTTATCAGCCGACGTAAACTAGACTTACACTTGCATCATCCAAATACTGAAAAAGCAGCAGACCCAGGTTACCTCGCTGTGTCCTTCTGGCCTCATGTGTGCACTGAACAGAAATAGAGCCAAAAAAGCCTTGCAGTGCAGAGGCAACGGGCCACTGACCAGATCATCTGCTTTCTTCTCGGAGAGGGGGGAGGTAGAAGCACTTGTGTGCTGCTTCCCTGTTCTCCCTCAATAATTAAGTAGCTGTTTTTATTCTTTGCTTGATTTTTACTGTAGAGTGCGTTGATAGCTGGCTTCTGCCGCCGGTAGTAACAAACAGCAATATCATAAGCAGTACATTACTAACATGAGCACATTTTATTTTTCTTTACAGGTAACTGTGCTGGTCCTTTTTGCCCTCGCGTTCTTAACGTGTGTTGTATTTCTGGTAGTCTACAAGGTTTACAAGTATGATCATACCTGTCCAGAAGGATTTGTTTTCAAGGTAAATCGCATACCCATTCTACAAAAATAGGAGAGTATGCAATATTCTGTGTGTTGTTTTCCGCATAACCTTGATTAAGTCACACTGTATTGCATAGAAACTTGTGTTTGTTTTCATAGGTTAATGTGCTTCCTGCTATGTTTCTTTCTGCTTAATTTATAATCGAGGTTGTACTATTGCACAGTTTTCATAATGTTGTTGTTTTGCTGATGCTTTAAACATTGAAAATATAGCAAAAGTCCCAACACCAGTGTCCTTCAAACTTCATCTGCAATTGTCTGGACAAAGCCCTCATCTATTGGGTCATGTGGTTTAATGTTGCATGTTCCTCCAAATTCATGTGTATTAGGAAAGAAGAGAATGATAAAACCTGGAGAAAAAAAAAAAAGACTCTGGAATATGTGTCAAAGTAGAGTGATGTTCTCATTAAGAGTAGCAGAGTTACCTTAGGGTTATTTCTGTAGGAAGAACTTCTTGTTCTAGAACAGTGACCTCCAAGCCCTACTGCCACAGGCCAAAAGTGATGCCAAAAAAGGGAAAACACATTTTTTGGAAAAAATACTGGTTTTAACCGAAAGGGAGGCTGGGGCTCACTTCCTTCATGCGAGATGGTAGTGCTGGCTCCTCAGCTGTGACCTGGGCTGAAAGTCAAAAAGGTAACATTGATTTCTCCGTTGTAAATTTAGCAGGGTTGAACTTGGCTGTAATTAGATGAGAAAAGTAGCAGTGATGATGGCATTCTTCCCTCTAATTTTTAAAGAATATTTATTCATGTAATGAATCAAATGGGTACCTGGTATGATCTTTAAAAGGATTTAAGAAGGAACGGCTGTCTCAGCACTCCTTTGACGATCCTGTTCAGGACTTTTGATTCTGTCCCTTCAGGCACGTGAATATCTCACAAGAATCTAGTCCAAAGTGACAATCAGTGATGCCCGGCTGGATTAATGTGGCTCCGAGCATTCAGTTTTAGGTTACTGCTTTCCCTTGGTTCAAGGGGGAAAGATACTGTGGTTAGAATATTTGGCTGTAACACAGGAGATCCAGCTTTTGGTTCCGCTGTTGGTTTTTTGCGTTGTCTCAGGCAAGCACTGGAACCCCTCTGTGCTCGTGTCTCATGGGCCTTTTTTTCCCTAAGCTTTCTCTTGGCTTTGAGCAATCTGGAATAAGGACTGTACGTTCCTACCAAGCCTATCTTGATGGGATGCTGACTTGACAGGAATGGCCAGTTACATGCTCCTGTCATAAGTCTAGTAATAGTCTGCTGCTTCTGCTTCCTTTCGTACCCTGTTGGCCCTTCCTTTGACTTGCAGCCTTCTGGCTTGTCTTTTCTTCCTAGTGTCGCAAACATTTAAGGGGAGAAGAGTTCCTTAGCTATATTTCAGTTGCACTGTGAACAGTCTGGTTGGGTTTGTCTCCTTAGGGCCCTGTGTTTGAAACAGAAGTTAGTTTAGCACGACATCCGTAGCTCATGCTTTGTTTTTAAGGTGCAGCACATACACAGGGCTGCGTTACTCTTACTCTCCCAGTGTGGGGTTTTGTGGAGGCTGTTTCCTAACCGCTTGATGGCCAGGAGACACAGCATCTTTGGTCACGTAACTCTCAGGAGTTTTACAGGATAAATGTGTTAACAAATGACACAACGCCTGAAACTACCAGTGTTGACATGAATTTGTATTTGCTGCCTTTGCATCCTTTTTGGGGAGAGTCCATAGTATGTCATGGCATAGTTTGGCACAGATGTCCTAAGAGAGATGAAGAAGTCTGTCATCTTGTGACTAGTGTCTCTCTGGACTGGCTTTGTGCTTTGGGTGGACTCAGCAACATTCTCTGGCCCAGATGTCCCGAGGCCTTGGATGCTGATGTGGTTTCCTGGTTAAGGGGAGAGGTGTCCCCTGCCTTAGGAAGCCTGGTACCATGGGAATCTCTGCATAAAGGCTGAGCTACCATAGCTGTGAGTCACTCACTCTTCTCTGCTCTGATGCTCTCATACATGGAGTGGTTCCAAAGGTTTCAGTGTTTGCAGCCTTTCTTCTGTCCCACACACCCAGGGCTTGAAGGTGTGCTTAGAAAAGGTGCTTATTTTCTTTTGTATCGCAATCTTAAACTGCTGGAGCCTCAATTTTGTGCTTGGTCAAGCTTTCTGACACAGCCCTAATACTGCTGCTGTGTAGATCACTCCTCTGAAGCACTTTACTGGCTGTTGGTGAGACTCACCGGAGTTTCCTGGAGGAATTTCTCCAGGGCTTCAGTATGCTCCATCCTGCATCTGTTACCCTTTAGCTTTCCTTGCCAAGGCACCTGCGTTCTGTCAGACTCATGGACAGTACAACAAAGTAATTTAAATGCACTAAAGACAACATCATCAGCTATTAAGTTTGGAATTCCTGACCCAGCAAAGTGAATATGACAGAAGATACTATTTATAAGTAGATACCAGTGGGGTCTTTATGTCAAAGGAACAAAAGGAGTCATCTTAATACAGCCAGATACAGACTGGCAACCAGGATTTTCTCTGGCATCAAAGGTCTTAACCCTTAACTAATTTCTGAAATAGAAGGGGTATGAAGGAAGCAAGAGACTGGCAACTCACTCTGAAGCATCCCAGTTTCTCCTCATGGCCTTCCTTTTACGTCTCTCACCTGGGAACCACCAAAACAAACAAGGAGGACGGAGAGAAATGTTCTGCTTAAGCTGAAGGTCTCAGGGAAGCAGCAGGATGGGAATCGGCACCAGTTTCCATCGCTCAGTCGCTCCGGAGTGCTGCACGGCTTGCCTTGATTCGGAGCTGAGCAAAGGGGGTTGTCCGTGGGCAGTACCCAAGGAGCAATGAGTGAAAGGGGAGGTTTTTCTTGTCTTTTCTGGAAGCATGAAATCCCAGGAGCAAAAATGCAGTCAAGATGGAAACTGCTGTGTGTTTCTTTAGGCTTTTCTGTCAGATGTTGTGCGTGTTTGTGACTACAAAAAATAACATTACTGAGTCATTTTGCCTGTTACAAAGCAAATTGCTTCTAAAAGCAACAAAAGATTCTGTGGCATTTTGTTAGACTGGCAGTAATCTTGGCTTGTCTTCAGCACTAATAATTATATTTGCTTGAATTTCCTTGGCAGATTTCATTAGATCAATGGATTGTGTTCCTTCCCCCATTTTAAATATTTAGAATTGTGACTACATCCCATGACTGGGTGAAATAATCACTACAAAGACGTCTGTGTCTCCGTACTTCCTAGTCATTTTATCACATCGGAAGTAGTGTTAGTTATCCCAGACAAAGCATGGGTAATACTTCCAGAAGATGGCGTGGTTGATGTAGGTGAACAAGCATATCAAATAGCTCTATTCCAGAGTTGTCCTGGATTATTTTTTTTAAATCCAGGTCCTGCTCTTGCAGCTGCTGCACATGATGATTACGACCAGGGGGAAACCTCTGTTGACTTGAGCAGTGCTGAAAAGGCACGAGCGTCAGCAAGATGGGATTTCACCCCGGCTAAGCATTGTAGTGCTACTTCAAACAGAGCTGTGAGGGCAGATTTGTCCTGGCTGCTCAGTTGACAAAAGATAGCAAATAAAGGGAACCTGGGTGGATGTGGTAACTTTGAGCACTATTGCCAGTCTGACACACATCCGGGCTTCTGCTGCACAAGCAGGTTAGAACCGATGAGGTGTGAACTGTGTGGGAGGGCTGTTAGTCTTGTGACAGCAGTCTTCTTTCAGCAGTCAAATTTGCCACAAGATTGTATTCATGGGCAGCAGGCAGGTTCATAAGACTACCTGTAGGCCTGTTGTCTTGCTTTTTTCTTGTGTACCTTTTGATGCTTTTTTTCACTCTAACATTTTTAGGATGCAAAATTATATTAAGACAAGATTGTCTGCTGGATCTTTCCCCCAGTCATTTTGTGCTTAATGATTTAAACCATTTGAAACTGTTACTACTGGTGCTTATTTATGCCACTTCTCCTTTTTTTTTTTTTTTCTGACAAGGACAAGAGTCAACCCACAGGTAAATGTGGACACATTTGAGATAGCATCTGGTCCTAAAATCCATGACATCTTTGCATGTGTTTTTGTGCTCAGAAATTTCCAGTATTAAGTTTTGTTTGCCAAGTTCTATGAGAACAGTGGGAGGTCAAAGTTGCTGTGCTGCAGTGTTACAAATTTTAGTCTTCCAGTGCTGGAAGCAGGAAGACTGAACAGCCTAGTTTTGAAACAGTCAGAGTAGAAATGATTAAACTTACTTTTTCTCAAGCTGCAGCTACTTGTAGCTTATATTTTAGAGGGGCAATTCAGTTGCCCAGAGGAGTGCCCCAACACTCTGAGGTATCAGGCAAGACCGGCAGATATGGCGTGGGGAGACCTGTGACCTTCTGGAGCAAAACCTGGGGGGGTCACAGGATAGTTCTGGGTAATTTTTTCCTTCAGCGCAACTAGGTGCTTCATAGGCTTTTACTGCGTCATCACTGGAATAGCTGCTGGATGATACCTGCTGGCTAATGCACTGCACATGCACGTTCACTTCGGTTTTTAAGATAGCAAAGTTTGGATCCTACTTAGTATTTAACTCCCTGAATCAGGTATTTCACTTTCGAAAGCTCTGGGCCTCCAGCAGTTTCTATGTACTGCTTTCACGCTTCTGGGAAATTAAATAATGTAGTCCTACAGCTAAAGATAGCTTTTTAAAAGTCTGCTGTTGGCTACATCTTTCTGACAATCAATAGTGAAGCATTTTGTATGTGTGTACACACTTGCACATAAGCTTGGCCACCCACGCTGTTTTCCCTCTGTGTCTTATTTACTGGCCTATAAAACTGTTCGTACCTTGGCACCAGTATATCTATTAATTTCTGTCCCTCAGAGTGAAAACACCATATGAAAGTGCCTGGAGCTAATCTAAGGGTAGGATGCAGACATCTGTAATTGTAGCCCAAACAGCTGGAACTAGGTAGGGAGGAAAAAAAAACAGCAAAACATGGCTGGAACTAGAGATTGAGTACTTTGAAAAATAATGTTAGGCAAGCATGTTTCTTGTATGTTAATTATTCTGGCATAGAAACCCAGATAGGTTTTCCTGGCAAATGCAGGAGTAGTTTAAGGATTGCAGGGAAGAACATTTTGAACACAGTAGGACAACACTGTAGTTAATTGCTGTATGTTGCATCTTGACTCACAGAAAGCGAATGTTGGCTTTGACTAAAAGGAAAAGAAAAAAAACCTTAACCTACTTCTGGTGTGTATCTGTAATCTAAGTGATGGATTTTCTTTTCAGAATAATCAATGCATTCCAGCTGGCTTGGAAAACTACTACTCTGAACAAGACTCCAGTGCTCGAGGGAAATTTTACACAGTCATAAACCACTACAATCTGGCCAAACAAACCATCACGCGCTCAGTGTCCCCGTGGATGACAGTACTGTCAGAAGAGAAACTATCTGAACAGGAGACTGAAGCCGCTGAGAAATCAGCTTAGTATGATAAGCTAATTATTAACACTATGTCATTTGAAGGTAACTAAGGGACTTTAAGGAACTTTTCATTAAATATAATTACGGATAATTTAGAGGTTACTCATGTTTATGGTGCAATTGCTTCTGTTTGCTGATACTGCTTTGCAAAAAGAAAACAACAAAAACTTGCTGCAGAACATTCATGGGCATAAAACAAGGTGCATATCAGCATTGCTTTAGAGCTTTGACACCATTTTCAATGTTAAAAAAAAAATCCAATATTAGATATGTTCTTGCAGTTTATTGGATACTGACAGATTTCTTCACTGGCTTTTCAGGGCTTGGACCTTAGATAAATCTTGTGTTCTGTTGTCTGAACTGATACTTTATTTATTAATTTTTTTATTCTTTGTCATTTTGCAAACTGAAACACCCCAACCATAACTAGAGTGATCTCTTGTTCAGCTGAAAGCTATATTTAATATTTAGTTTTGGCTCAAGCAAGAATGATAGTCAGCATTGATGTCAAGGGCATAATGTAATGACTTGTATGGAGAAAGAAACTTGTCAGGTAGCATTTTTCTTATATTTTCTTTACTGTTGTTTATTTGTAAGTGATAATGAAGTTCTCTGCAACAAGGCATGCTCAATGTTTTATTATTGCTGTCAACAGGATTTAACTGCATTTCCACTGTGGCTTTAGCATCTTGGTAAGGATGTGCACTGAAACACAAACTAGCTAGACATTATGGAAAAAACACTGACAATTTTAGTGACAGATGTTGAGGATAGTGTAAAAAAATACACAGTTCAGGATGTTCTAATGAGAAATGACAGCTTTTGGTCATACTTAAGAGGCAGAAAGCCTATTCACAGTAGATGTAGTTCACTAGGTAATTTGTTGGATACAACCAAGGGAGTAACATGTCTAAATTTTCTCTTTTATTACATTAACATTTTCCCTTTTCATTAATTAGAAAGAGCTTTCAGTTTATGTATGGTTTGCAGTTTGATACTTTTTAAAACACAGAGCATCACAAGTGAAACAATAGCATATTAGGTAACACAGCTGCCTGTTTTAAAGCTACATGTGAAACTGAGTGAAGAGTAGAACTGTTTATGTATGGCTTGGGAGGGGAAAAGATGTAGAAGAACATAGAGTATTGTGGATGCACGTTAAAGTTCCATTGTAATTACAAACTTATTTATTCTTTGTGTGAAACCATGTTTTCATTTTTATTATAAATCTTAAATATATATTACAAAAAAGACATCTTATTAATTTAACAGTTAGGCAAAGTAACTGTGTGAAGCATCTGGGCAAGCAAGTCACCTTTTCTCTTCACGTCACTTGAAGGGGACAAGGTGTAGTGGATATGTCAAAAGTTTCTTTTTTTTTTTTAGTAAAGATTATACAAAAATTAAAGAAAAACATCGAGATCTACAGTAGAACAAACATGGTCAGCTCTATCTTTATTTTTTCTCCAGTAGAATTGCTTTATCAATAATACAGTAAAAACAACCATTATTACTTAATTCTCTAGATTTGATCTGAAATGTGCATTACACAGTAATACCTGTAAAAGGCTTTTTATTAAGTCATTATGGTATGTGGAATGCATAAAAAGCAATAAATTGCGTGCCAAATTTTTCTTTGTATTTAAAAATTTCAACCTTAATATATTCAAAACACACCATGTTTGCATTTTCCAATAGGTTTATGCTTTATTGAATGTAACTAGTTCACAAGTAACTTTTGACATTTTCACTCTGTGCAGAGTAAAGAATAAGGATGCTGCTGCTTGTTGCTTATAATGTATAGAAATACACATTTCAGAAGAGAGATAGCAAACCACACATTTTCATATCAACATAGTTACAGAAGACATTCAGATTTTACATGTTGGAAGGATCTGTTCCCCAAGACTGTCCTACATAGAAGTGATTCATGATACATCTCCCCTTAAATTTAGGACAATAAAAACTTTAATGCACAAGTAAATACTGATGAGAAACAACTTATTTCTCTCTCTCATACCAATAAATATTAAAAACCACTACACTTTAAGATCTAGGAGAAACAGATTGATTATGCTTCTTGAAGTCAAAACCATTTTTTCTTCTGATTTAACAGGAGGGAGCTTATTGATTCTTATCTACTTTTTTTTTTCCTCCCAATTGTAGTACTTTGAATATTTTGGCTTTGATATTGTCTATCTTTTGGCTTTGTTCTGACACCTCAGAACATGTGTTTCATTGCACAATCTGTTCATGTTGTATTCTCTCTTTTCACCTAGAAGTAAAGCTTTTTAGTTCGCTTGTTATTGTTACTATTAAATCAGCCTGATCTCTGACTCGAGTAGTTTCAAAGGATGAGAAGCAGAGGTCATGGATGTGCAAAATGATCACTGTGTACTGCAGTGGTATGAGGACATAAAAGCCTGAGACAGTGCCGATGCTGTCGCACGGTAACAGTTTCCTCTTGATCTGGTCTGCACACTGGGAGCTGGACTTTAAACATCACACATGTGGGGGTGACTATGATAAAACTATTATCCTTGGGGGTTTTTTTCCCCCCTTTCTGTAAGCTATGCTCCAGCTTGTGGCTTTCTTACCGGCTCTTTCAAAGGTTTCTGTGTTCTTTACAGAATTAAGTGAGGTTTTCTGTTTGATAAAGGGATTTTAAATGAATGCTGTTGGTCCCCTCTGCACTAATGGATATATATACATGCTTATTTATTGGAAAATATTTCTATCTCAGCAGTATGAAAAAATGCATAAAATATACAGGTATGCCATATACCCTGATCCTTAGAAAAAAATGTCAGAAGTTCTACAAACAAAGCATGTAGACAATATTACACTTTATTAATTATCATACCAGTCCAGGAAAAGCAAGGAAAAGGAACACATCACAAGGAAGAACAGGATCCATACTCTAAATCCAGCATTGTTTTTGATGGCCTGTGAGGAAAAGGTTATCTCCATTACCATCACCAGTAAACATACAGTGGAATTCCAACAGCAGCACCCCAGGATGACTGTTATCAGCTTCACTCTTCCCTCCCACAGGAGAAAGAACCAAACTTGCCATTAATTGCAGGTGAATAAAAGTCAGTTTGGCTGTGCCTCTTTAGGTTGATAACATTAAAGTTTCTCTCAAAATCAGTCATTTAAAAAATAAAAGTCCCATGATCCCACCCAATGGAAATATACTCAAAACATGAAGAGCTCCATCAAAACATACATGCTTAAAGGCTAGTTTTAAGTTCTGAAAGTGAAATTCTGTGATTAAAAATAATCAGGCCTTCTTCATTCTAATAAAAATCTTCTGACTAAAAAAATAACCAAAGCCTGACAACTATTTCTGGAGGTTGATCTACCACTGTCAATCACTTATTTCAGTCTTAGAGCAAGGAGCCAGTATGGCAACTATTTTTCTTGGATTCTCCTTCACAAAATTGAGACTGGTGTACAGCAGGGGACCTGTTTTTCTTTCTCATTTTTCAGATTTACACATGGAATACATTTTTTTTTTAATATGGTACCAACATTAACATGAGTGATCAAGTTTTGTATTTATCGCCTTTCTCTACTGTTTCTCAGTGTGGTTTAGGAAACAGTTCTACCTACAAATATAAAAAGTGAAGCAAAAGTAACTTCAGTTCATGCCATGTTGTTGAATACTGATCTCTAACTATGAACACGAGGGTGATCAGCTGACATCGATGGACCCACCAGGCATCCCATTGAAAGCGCTTAAGGATTGTGATTTAAAGGCAGAGTAACTGTGTGCTAGAGTTAAGTCTTTAAAAAGCCAGAACATCTTCCCTACCATGTGCCATCCCACCATGCATGTTGGCCAGCTACAGAAAAAAAAATACTCCAGATAGATATTCTACTCTGCTTGAAGAAATGTGGAAAAAAGTTCCAAAGCAGAAATTATAAGTCCCTTTGTTACACTTGTTCGATGCACTTTTCAGGAGGGCTGAGCAGTAGGTAACTCATCCTTGAGTTATGAGTTCTGTGTGCTTTCAGGAGAGAGAAAAAAAAGGAACTGAGCCACTTATTCAGTAGCCTAATTTAGGAACTCCAGTTTTTACTGAAATCTCAATTCCTGAAAGAAAACATCATCTCATTCTAATTAGTAAGACAATGGCATAGATTTGTTTACTAGGAGCATGTGAGATGCATTCAGTATGGTAAAGAGACTCTGCTGCTAATGCTCAGCATTTTAACTCCAGTTTCAGCAATTTCAGCACTGTCTTTTATTCTTAGTCTGCAATTTCTCTCCCTCTATTAAACACATCACAGGTGCTTAAATACATGCCAGGTGACCTTCGTGATTAAAAAAATAAATGAGGCCAAGTAGATTTCTGCAGAGCTGTATAGCTATTCAGATCATGGTCAGAGAGACAAGCAATGCAAACTACTAAGCAGCTCAGCTAACTTGTACAGTTTTTCGAAAGTCCTGTCCCGCACCCCCGCCCACACTGCGCCTGTACTGCAGGTGTACACGCTGTTCAAAACAACACTTGGGCAAAACTGGAAGTTAAGAGAAACAAATGAGTTTAAAACACAACTTAGAGACGTTACCTCTCTTATGTCTTCGTTCCCTTCTTTGATATTCTCTGTTGCGCCCACAACTAATTGATGGATATTGTCAATATCAGTTTCCTGTTAAAAAAAATAAAATTGAGAAACGGTGACGCATTTTAGGAAAAATCACACTTCTAAGGACTTGGAAAACAAGCAGAACTCAAAAATAAAATAAAATCTGGTATTATTATCAGCTTAGTTTCAAAGATAGAGACAATTAAGTTGTAATTTCTTTACCTGTGATTTTATGAGCCTGAATGAAAACCACAAAGATGAATAGGAAGTCTCCCATTTATCTAGAATCAAGTTTAACCTGTCTAATTTTTGCCAGCTCTTTTGGAAGAGGTGCCACCATTTACAGAAAAGATGCTATTGAATAACACATTCAACAGGAATCTAATTCTGAGGCGTATTCTAACAAACACGTATATTGCATTTTCCATTCCCAGTACATACTGATAAGTAACAGTAAATAACTTGATTTTGCAAAACAAAAATCTTTTCCTTCACATTTGTGTCAAAGATTCATCAATCTTATGTTTCCATCTTGCATACAACCAAGACCAAAATACCCCCAAGAAAATCCTCAAGCTGTACTTGCTGCTGTAGTATTAAATTATACCAACCTGTTGCAAGACTTTTTCAGTGAAGATCTCTTGTAATCTGGAGATTTCCACCACTTTTCCTTCAATTTGTCTTGGGGAAGAACAGAAATACTCCATTAGAAACTTGTGCAAACGTTTCCTGCTCCTGCCGATTCAGCCTGCTGAAGCTGGTAGGCGTGCTGTTCAAAAGGCACGGCTGGTTTGTTGGCCATCTGTTCTGCAGCAGTAGCCTGTGACTAGTGCTCTGACAATTCATGGTTGGAAGTCCACCGGCCCCCAGTGAAGCTCTGGGAGAGGCCTACCTGGGAATTTGCAGATGGCAGCCTTCGCTGCCAGAGCTTCACCTCCCCTCCTTCCTCCATCCAACATAACAAAAGCCATGGTGGACCCCAAGTAGTCACTTTTGACATATCCTTTTTATGTGCTACTATGAAGTGCGGAATTCACCTTGCCTAGTACTAATAATCCAAAAGTAAAGCTCTAGCTTGAGTTAGCCATTCAGGTTCTCCGCACTGCAAGCGGAGAGCAAGTGGCACTGCCGCTCTGCCAAAAAGACAGGTCTCTGTGCAGGGGTCAGCGATTGCATCTCCCCTCCCGCTCTCTGTATATGCGGCAGACAACACGCTGAGTGGAAAACTTAATTGTTTAAAACTTGAGTGAGACCGTAAGCCTTCCAAATTTAACCAATACTATTTTGCACAGGTTGTGTGTCACTCAGAACCCTTCTTTACACTGTGGGACTGCACAATGTGTAAACTCGTACAGTTTATTTCCTGGGTGCTCCTATTTCGTCCTTCCTCCTACCACAGCACTACAATTCACACAGCTGATTCAGTGTCTGTGGGTGTTGTTCGGGTTGTGGGACCAGCACGCGTAGCAATCCCGCAAGTAAGAGAAAACCATACCTGACTTCATCAAAGAGATTATTCATTTCACCAACAAGTCTCTGGTTCTCCTGTTCAAACTGGAAGAAGGGAAGAAGGAAATCACACACATGAGTTCACACGCTTGGACTCGGGGAGCTTTCTTCAACCCCCACCCCAACCAGCCAACTTCCACCCTTCCTTGCAATCTATTTACAATATGTCTCAACTAAAAAGTTCTTCAAGAATTACTATTACTGGCCTAAATGAACAATACGAATCTGCTTATTTGTAACCAGTCACTGCAACACTCATTTTTCTCCTCCCATTAATGAAACAAACCTGAAAATAATGTGAAGATTTTGCTCAAGTTACTTTGCAGTAAGTAAAAATACAGCAAACAAAATCTGTCCTATTTTAGAAATTTGAGTGGGGAAAGCTTTCATACTTGTGAAAGTGTGTGATGCTCTTCATGCCACCTTTGCACTGTCATTCACATTATTCATGTACTGCCCATGGCATGAAGTTAAGAGCTTTTAGATTTTGCTACAATATGAAATATTTTGACATCTAGTACTTCACACTTTACAAATGCATTGGCTTTAGTTATTCCAGCAGACCTCTTCCATTTGAAACTCATGAGTAATCAATGAAACTTCTAGCCCTACATTTTTCAAAATATAAGCATAAAGAGAAGATTTCATACAGGAAAATAAGCTTTGACTTTTTAGCTGTACTTGACTGTCAGATCATTTGGGATTCATTACAGAACAAGTGATCGTGCAGCAAGTACAACGGCACGCTTTGCTGAAACAAAACCTGCACAGCCACAATACAGCTGCGAAAGGCATTCCATGTCGTAGTGGAGTTCGTTGGAAACCACATCGTAAGGACTGTGTTTTAGAGAGAACCCCTTAGGACACACTGAGCTGGGAATTTCAAGGTGCCGGAATGAGTTCAGTCCTGCAGGCTGGCAGCCAGCTACAGCTGGATAAAGGCTGGAGAGGGGCCAGCAGCGTGCCGCTCCCTGCCCCAGAGCCCCGTGCCCTCGGGGAGCCCCCCGCCTGCCCCAGCACAAAGGCTCCTGCCATCAGGGACAGCACAGCCCCTCCGATCAGAAGGGTCACAAGTCCCACGTTGGGGGAAGGAGGGGAAGCATATTCAAGGTGTCTCTGCCAATTAATGCTACGTGGCCGAGGCCTCAGTAACAGCTGGACCTTTGTGGTATGGACACAACTGACCGCATCTTTGCATTTTTCTCACAAAGCTGGGAAAGACCTGGTCTAGGCGGCTATACAGAAATAGCACACGGGATATACATTTCTACTGAAAACACTACCTGCTACGCACCTCCGACAAACCGGAGTGATGCATGCGGCAGTGTGAATACCAGAAAACAGGATTCAGAATGCAAAGAGTTTGACACGGGAACTGTGTAAGACAGCAAGGCCCGTTCTAGTTCAGTTAATCTCCTTATTTTGAACTAGCCTACATAACACACTGGGATTTTGGCATAATTCAATCACGTTACAATTTCATTAGCAGTAAAAGCACAGCAGTCCTCTCAGCCACCTTGCAAGGTCTCGTTATCCTTTTTAAGGCAGCGCAGTTTGTTGTCAAAGATGAAAACGCCAACAGAGCAGCACTGCTTACAGGTCAGACTTGGTTGTCAGTCAGTGCAATAGGAATTGCTCGTGATCTCAACATATGCCCAGAGAAGATAGTAAGAATTTGAAAACAACTATCATCTTGTGCAAAAAGCAAAAGGAGGAAGGGGGGGAAGTCTGAAGCACAGAGAATTATGGTAACAGCGGGGGCCGTGTTACATCAGTGAAAGGCAAATGGATGTTTTGCTTTTAAAGCAGTGCTACTGAAATAGCTGAAAATGAAGCACTTGGTATTTCAACGTAGTTTAAACAACAGCAGTCATTAAGAAGAAACATGAAAATCAGTGGCTATAATAAGACATAGAGTTCACCTGACCCATAGCTTCTTTCACAGAGCCGGTCTGTAGGAGTACATAAGTGTAACATTATTATACTGCTACGTTTGGTGACGATCTTTGGCTCACCACTGTGACCCCCACCCTGCCCCACTCATGCCACCAGCATCTCTATCCCAGGTCTTTTAAGATCTTCCTTAAACAGCTCGTGCAACTCCTTGTGCACATTGCTTCAGATGCTGATGTATCTTGAAATGATCCAGAATGTTCCAGCTGAAACTTCTGCCATATCAAGTACTTTCATAATCATAACACAGCGGAGAAATAAAGTGTGTATACTGTGTAGGGTGAAGTGAAGAAGATCTAGTGCAGCCACTGCAGAATTTGTCCCGCTCCTCTCTCTCCCCACATACACAGTCCTAAGCAAGCGCTGCTGCTCGTCTGACATTTTAGCTCACTAACCACTTCCCCCCCCCCCGAGTTTTCTGGTAGATTAGTAAACTGAATCCCACCACAGGATGAGATGATAGCGCTGGCTTAAGGGAGAGTGGACAGCAGGAGCTGAGTGAGACTTCTGCACTGCCACAGACCAACACAGAGAAGCAAGAAAACAAAAAAAAGAAGCCACCTTTCATACCCTTCACCTTCATTCCCTCCTTCTCACACCACACACCATTGCCACCTGTCCCCACGCCTTGTGCTTTCATCTTGCTTAAGGCCCGTCAGGACCTCAGCGAAACAGTACCTGACTCTCTGCTAACAGCAAATTAAATGTCAACCTGCATGACTTAGGGGGAAATGGCTACTGTGTTAAAAATCAGAAATTTGTAGGTTTCATTTGGCAGAAGCGAGTGTGAAATGACAGGTATGTTTAAAGAAGGATAACACTGAATCTCATAGAAAAAGGTTTAGTCTTCTGACATAGGCAATTTATGTCATGAAGAATAATGAAAAATAATTATTTCTTTTAAAATACAAATTTCTTTTTGTACTAGAGGTTCACTGTCTACCTGATTGGCAAGAACAGCTTTCTCTCCTTGGTTAAAGGACTCCAGAGAGTCCAAGGTCACAGATGAGAAGGAGGGCTGTCGGGCACTGTCACCTTCACCATAGGGAAGGAGCCCAGCCCCATGGGTCCAGGGGGAATGGAGAGGAACATACACAGATCCCTGAAGTCCCACTGATTTCCACCCTAAAGATCCAATAGTTTTGTTACATAAAAACATAGCAGTGTTGCAACACATTCAAATGTCATTGTCACTGCTGTCTGTAGTGTCTCCTACAGAGCAGAGCATTTGTTAAAATATAATTGACTAATACAGTTATATTTACTTCACAGCAGCAGATGGGTAAAGGTGTTTCATCACTGCACTCCTTTACGCTGACACCACTGTATGTCTCTGGTTCTAGTGGAGTTACCTCAGAACAAAGTCAAGGAACAGAGCAATGAAATAGAGCCACAAGATTTAGCACTGAGTCACTGGTTGGTCCTTAAGTGACTAAATGGGGTCAGCAAGCGGTAATTGTTTCTCTGACTTCTGTAAGGATAAGTATTTCTGCACAAATATTCAACATCAAAAATTCCCTGTTTTGCTGCCTTAGTAAAACTGAGATGATAACTAATTTAGAACACAAATTTTCAATAAAGAAACAGTGAATGATTTTAATCCCTTACAAATAGCACAAATCCGTCAGAGAAAGTATTCTTTAAAAAGTCCCTTTGATATTTAAAACCCTCCACTGGCACGGACTGCCTTTTAAACTGCTAAATGATCTTTGCCATTTGAAATCATGGCTGATGGACCGCCTGGTGCAGACAGCAGTAAGATATGCTAAAACAGTCAATTGAACAAAGGGTTAGAGCGCAGAACACATCATCTACCAGTGTGTCACAAAGGGATTTACATGATGGGAACATAAACCAAACTCTAGCAATCAGTATAGCTCAATGATTTTACAGCTTATTAAAAGTAGCCTCTTTTATGCCAGCGAAATACGCTGTTACCAAAGTATGGCATAAAGTGACAAACTGCTTAAGATATGTCTAAAAATCTAATGCATAGAAGAAATAATCACAGTTCTTTTTTGTTACCCATGAGATAAGTCATTATATGTGCTGGACATGAATTTAAGACAAAACCAACCAAACAAAAAAGATAAAGTCAGGGAAAATTAGATATTTTCACAACTCAAACAGCAGAGCCAGATTTGTTCCCACTCAATGCAACCACAAGACATCTGCTCACAATAACTATAAAAACCATTAATATACCTGTACTCAGGGTTATAAACTGAAATTTATTGTGCAAATCATACAATAGCCTGCAACCACTTTGAACAATGTAAAGCTCTCTCCTGTGGGTAAAATACTGATAGAAATTGCTGCTCTAGCAATATGATAGGGCTTTAATTCTTTATTTTACCCCCAGGAAGGATCACGGAACCGTGATTGAGAATTGTTAAGTATGATCTGACACAACACATTCCAATTTAAAACCAACACGGCAGTTTCTACACTGTAACCGACCCTCTTCTGAGAGCCGCTGGATTTTCTGAGTAACAGTTGGGTCCATGCTTCACAAATCAAATGTTCAAAAAGTGGAAATTAACTTCTCTGTAACAGCAAACATAATGCAGAGGAGAAATAATTCACTGTCCTTTGAGTGAATAAATTAACTAAAGCTTTGAGGGTTTCTTACGTGTTTGTAAAGACCCTTTGATTTCTGCATTAAAAGCGCAATGAAGTCATTAAATATTGCCAAGTTAGTATGAAGGATTTATGTGAGCAATGAAAGAAGCAGTGCACATTCAAATAAACTATTTCCAAGCTACACCTACATTTACACCTTGGACCCAAATTTACCTAAAAATTAGAATAATGGATCCAGTGACTTTAAAGCCTTGTTAGGAGTGAAATTATACAGTATCCAACTTTTACTAAAAAAGGCCAACTCTTAGCTGTAAGTTTCCTCAAAAATGCACTGAAAGAGCAGTTTCAGTGTGGATTACACCACATACATACATAGCCTTTGTAAATTAGCTAATTTTATTGTTTATAAAACAAACAAAAAACAACCAACCAACCACATCACCCCCCCAGTCACATCAGGTCCAGAGAACAGAGTGAAGGATTGCTCAGCTGTGAGCATCAACCTATTAGTAGCAATGTTTACATTCGAAACCCTGCTGTGCACCTATAGGTACTACACAAATATACAACCCTCTGTTTACAGTTTGTCAACTCCAATAATACCCTATCCAATCCAATGGTAAAAAAATTCCCTGACAAGAAATGACCCTTACTGGGGAGCATTAACTATAACTAGAAACAATCAGCTCGCTTTCTGCGTGACAACAGGCAGAGACAGAAAAAACTCTCTGTATTAACACTGCCGTGAATGCTGACTCACTTTTCTTTTAAATCATAATAAATGTAGACTTCTTCCAAGGCATAACGTGGAAGTAACTGATGCTTGTTAGTTTTTAGGAGAGGTAGAAAGCAAGCCTGCATTTCTTCACAAGAGTGCCAGAAGCACAGACTTGGCGTCAGCGTGAGACGCCGCTGAGATACAGCCTGCCCTGAGTGCTGGTGGTCACGCTGGCAGCCTGCAGCGAGGTACAGCAGGAGAGAATGGCTCTGCCTGAGGTCAGAACCACGGCAAGATTCAAGAGGAGATCAGACATCCAGCTCAGAACCAGGCTTCTGCAAAACTTAACATAAATTAGAAGCAGAAAGGAGGATGTTCTACTGGTAAACTTCCCTTCGTATGCTTTTTTCAATTCTAGTTTCCTGGTAGCAGTACTAAACCACAAGTACTGACAGTACATAACAAAATTAAATTTTAAATGTAAATTCACACATGGAAATTTAAGAATAACTATGGCACAAGAGCAGGAATAATATTTCAGTGTATGAATATAAATAGGACTTCAAAGTATGCTGTTTTTATTTGGCAGCATTTTGATCTTCTGCTTCTCTAAACAGACTAGTAAATTTGTCTCTCTTCCTGTGGAGCAGACTGATAAACTTAAAGCTGAGATCTAAAGTTTCCAGCACAAGTCATTTTTCTAGGTTTTTATCATAGCACTGACATCAAGGCACTTTTATATACTATAAATTTTCTTGCAAGCTATAGGCAGAACTGTGTAAGGACATATTATAGTCTGAGCTAAAAATTTATTTAATTTGGAATGTTTTTTTGGAACATTATTTTTATACCCCTTCTTCACAGGAAGTGCAACTCCTGAAAGCACAAAAGAAGTAAATCAGTGTAAAACAACCAGTAGAAGTTTAAAAAATATATAATAATTTTAAAAAAGCATAGCACAGGAGAGGTCTGAATGGGTAAAGAATAATAATGGATATTTTAAAAATGTCTGTTGGCTCTCTCCTAGGAAGAGCTGTCCGAATGCCTGATAAGAAACAAGGATTGGAGGTTCAGGAGTCTGGAAATCCTTTAAAGCATTACACTATGAACATAGATTCTTCTCTTACTTAGGCCCCCTCACAAGTCAATAAAGAGAAGTTATTCCAGGGAAAAATTCAAATCCTCATGGGCAAAAATCAGCATTTTGAGATGTTTATCTTTCTTCACTCTTGGCAACAGAAATAGAGAAAAACTCACAGACTTCAGCAACTCATCTAAGTTGTGAGGTATCTGGGGCCTTGCTCTAAAAGTATAAAAGGATTTAATGAAAAAGAAATGTATTTATTCCCAAGGCACCATGGCAAGTGATGTAACATGTTTAAAACTTAATTACAGTGTGAAGTCTACAAAAAGCAATCCAACATTTAGTAGTCAGTTATTAGTAAGCCCTGTCAGAGCCATCACCTCTGACGCTTGTTTCCTCCTGATCCCCTGGAAGCTTACAGCAAGGGGGCTGATAATATTGTGCCTACACACAGAAGAATGAAAATATGTAAAGAATTCTCTTTAAAAAGAAAACAGAAAGCAGGACTAAGCCTTTAGATTTCAGACTGGCACTCAAGAACAATATGAAAGCATCCAGAGCAGCCTCTGAAGAACCTTTTCTCTTTGACAAACCTTACCATAATTATGTGCAACTTACTCATCTCTGATGGGAAGAGTGATGCATATTGTGTTTGGGAACATCTCTGATCACTGCCAAGGAAGCTTCTTCACATATTCGTACTGCAGCAGCCCTTTGCCTTCATAAAGCTCACCATTTTGAAAACTGCCCATCTACTGGCTAGTTATAAATCATTTTTTCTTTCTCTATATAGAACAAGGCAATGTGTGCTAATGTAGAGAGGTTTGCTAAGAATTCTGAGCCATGTTCAAAACAATAAATGTTACGAATATCAAAAAGTCTAACAGATTGGTTGTCAGTAATCAGGCCTATGTCAGAATTTTTATAGTATATCACTTCAGCTGTAAGTAGAATTGGATCAAATAATATGTAAACATGGTGATAGTGTGGAAATGCAGAAGTGGTAAAATTAATGAGATTCTGTTGTGAGAGAAAGCTTGTAGCTATTCCTTCTAGTGAACCAATCTGATTTTTATAATAAAAAAAATTAAAAGGAATAAAATGAAGTATAACTTCATAGCTATACTTAAATAGTGTAACTATTTAAGGTGTGTTCTAGTCAAGTAAAAAACGGCCAACGCTTTATTCTTTCAGAAGTTTCATAATGCATTTTCTGATGCCGCCCTGAGTTCTATTGTTTCCTGACTAAAAAAAAGCAATTAATAATTGTAATTTTAAAAACAATTTTGATTCCAATTCTTGAAAAAATAGTTGTTGGTAATTTCATGGGTCCATGTAACTATGCTGTAGCAATTTTAAATATTAGCTACTACCAGAAGAACCAGGAAGCCATGTGCAAAAGGTATGCCTTGTTATGGCATTATTCTGCATAAAATGAAAGTTGAGAATGAATTTGGGTGAATCAGTAGTTTCTTAACACGTATGAATACAGCAGAAAATATAATAAAATGGACAATAAGACACAAGACATACTTACCATTTGTATTTCTTCAGGTGACAGCTCATCTTCACCTTTGCCATCCCCCCATAATCCAAGGTTACTTTGGGCATCAGGCAGATTCCTGTCTGTAAAAGAATCACCAAACGCTTGAGACAATGCAAGACACTGAGTAGTGAACTGATAATCATTTTTCATCCATTTCAGAATGCAGATGGAATTGTTATATCTCATTTGTCATTAACTGAGATTAACCCTGTATTTACAGCACAAAACTACACCAATAACCTATAACTTTTAAACTGGGATAAAAGTCTATGCATATATTTAATTTTGTGAACTATGAGGAGTTGCACTGATATATTGACCGTGAAGGAGGTAAAACAATTCACAAAGACTTGTTAGGGCACAAAATATTGTTGCATTTGGTTTTTAGCAGAATAAAACACACAATTTTCAAAATGACAGTCTACATGCAAACTATTGTCTTCCAATGAGACTTGGCAGAACCACCAGCTCCTCATTCCAAAAAGTAAAACCAGAATCTGAAAGACATTTTGAGCAAAGTTCACAAGACAAACTATTTCCTCACTGTTCAAACTGCATATTACAGTGCAAATCCTACAGCACGCCGTGCAAGGGGTCTTCCTGCATGTAATGGGAATCAGATCCCACAAACTAACCCTTACACATCATAGCTGCTTCACTGATTTCAATAGTACTTCCCCTTTGATTAAAGCTAATCATCTGCATAAATCTTAACAGGAGTTGGGCATAAAAGATCTTGAACGGCTATTTCTGAGATATTCCCTTCTGGAAGATTTATTTTTAGGCTTAATTATGTACTTCTGATTATAGATGAAGAAGTTAGAATGGGAAAGACAAGAAAGTGTGCTACAGGAACCTACTGTTTCTGAAGCTGTTCTAGCATTAGTGTTTAAAATCCTAACGATAAGACTGCCCTCTTGAGAAGGCATCTCTTCTCCCCATTGGCTGTGACATTTTTACAAAACCCAAAAGACAGATTTGCACCACCCCACAATGGATCAAAGCTGAATGTGCTCTGACTTAATCAGATGCAGGTTGCAAATTAAAATACAGCGAGATTTAGTTTTTACTTTTTCATAGATTTCAGACTTCCTATTTATCCCAGCCAATTTTTTCAGGCATTTATAAGTATTTTCATTTGTTTTGTTATAACCTTCTAAACCTAATTTTTTTCAATTGCATCATCATTCAGATACTGACTTCTCTTGGGAAGCCTCTGAATTGAATAGTTCTATTTATAAACAAATATATGAAAAGGATTATAAGCAGAATTTTTCCCCTTTATCCTTCATTATAATATTTATTTTTCAAGAGTTTTCACAAACATTAGAAGAGTATTGTTGTGTATGTCTCCTTTATAAATGTGTATTTTGCTTCCCAGCAACCAAACCAGGATGTATGACGACAATGTTACAAATGAGGGATCTGCATAAGGAATATAGTAAATTCAAAAAAAAACACCACAAACCAAGAATAGATCTGTTCTTTGTTACAAGAAATAAAAACAAGAATATCTTCAAAGATTGTTTAGAAAGGATTCAACTCTATGTCTTCCATAGAGTATCATCAGTATTTCACAGAAACACAAAACTTATTTGCTTAGGTAATCAATGTATTCACATTATATCAAAATTACAATGAATTATTTATTGGATTCAAAGAAAAGAAGATAATTAGTTTGTGTAGCCAAGAAATAAGATATATTCCTATTTTATCCCAGAGGAACCAATTACTTTCAGGCACTGTCAGCCCTGTTAAAAAAACAGCACCTGTATCCAATGTGATTGCTAATAAGCAAATATACTTATGGTAAGTGAGAAACACGTATCTCCCCAGGGCTCCTCCTGTCACTGCGGTATGTTTGTGGCTACTGGGAAAGTTGTTCTGCAGCTTTCATTGAGCTGACTTTAATGCTTTCCTACAATTCATCCAGCAAAAGCCAAACTACATTTCTTTTGCAGAAAGAGAAGTAGTTAACACATGACAGAGACATAAAGTAATGATCAAATCCCCTGAACCCTTTTCCATACTGAAAGGAGACAGCTGCTAAGCTTGTGGACCAGTTCAAAAGCTACTCATAATTTACATTTATTTCCATAAACTAAATATAAAATTTGTAATATGCAAATAAATGCTGTCAGCATACAAAAGCAATCTCCAGAGAGACTATTTTCCTACCACAAGGCATGTCCAGTATAATTCTAATGTAAACAGGTGCTTTCCCTCAAACCAAAGTAATCACATTTTGCTCTGGTTTCTGACCAAAAAAAAAACCACAACAAAAAAAACCCCAACCAAACCCCTCAAAAAAAACCCCACCAGACAAAACCCAAGTTGTGCTTCAACACGCCAAGCAGGACATTCAGCTGTTCACCATAACGTTCAGTTTAAGGACAGGACCACAAGCTGCTCTCAGAAGAACTATCTTTACAGCTGAGATATTTATGCAAGGAACCCAGGCACGCTGATAATGGCTATTATGATAATTCATAAATACAAACGATCATCACTCCCTAAACCACCAACATTCTGAGGATGAAATAGTTTATTTCTAAAACATGGTATTTTCTCCAATTTCTTAAAAATTTGAAAAGCTACTTGTAAAAAAAAAAAAACAAAAACAAAACACACAAAACATCAAAGTCTACAAGATTTAAACTGGGCTTCTTGTTTCCTAGTCATCACGTTCATGCAATTCCCACACTTCGACAACCACCTACCAGCGAAGTCACAAGGCTGATTTCTATAAGCAGCAGCAACCAACATTACACTTATGTGAGGAATCACAGGCTGTGTGCATTTACAAACTGTTTCAGACAGATTTATTTTGATATACGAGTTCCATAGTTTTCTCAAAGACTAGTCAGCAATCCCTCCTAAGTACTGCATCAGCATCACTTACGTGATGGGACCCCTACTTAAAGCATAAACTAATAAAAGTGAAAACTGGAGTAATCAAAATTAATCTGCAAGAAACAAAGCTTCATTTCTGTTTATTGCACTGGTTTGCTGTGTCCAAGGCAACGAAAGAACAGCGTTTTCCATGGACACTGTGTGGTGGGAGTGCGCCCTTTCAGAGATTGCAGACGCATTCCATAACAAGGTAAGAGCACGGGGCAACAAAGATGCTCCTACGCTGCCGCTTCTCTGCTGGCACTAGCTCACAGCTGCAGAACACTGATAACGTGTTAAGGCGAAAGTCATCTACGTGCCCGTCTGCTGCATCACTTAAGACATACTATAAAAACATAGTAAGCACTAGAAACGACACATAATCAAAACCTTTACCTCTTACAATAAATTCAGTGTTGGGGGAAAAAAAAAAAAAACAACATACTGATAGGGCTGCAGAAGTACAAACTGGTTAGGAAGATAAGCAACACCATATCAGAAAATGAAACCGTTCGCACATGTGAGGTAATTCAATATTAGATGTTTCATCCAGAAATGGAGTAGCCACTTCACATGAATCCACCCTTTGTATGGCCCTAAAGTCACCAACCAGAGGAACTTTACTCTTTTAATAAAAAAAATCACCAAAGAAACAACTGATTATCAGAATAATATGGCCATCCAGTGCATTTCTTTTATCTTGATGAAGTATTATTCTAATGTAATGTCACATTTCATACAGTTTCTGTTTCTCTCCAAAAATAATTTTCAT
Organism: Anarhynchus alexandrinus; assembly: GCA_008711295.1. Lineage (NCBI taxonomy): Eukaryota > Metazoa > Chordata > Aves > Charadriiformes > Charadriidae > Anarhynchus > Anarhynchus alexandrinus. Next base: position 1,184,913 of record VUYV01000190.1, on the reverse strand, counting down.
GCTGTGAATCACAGGTTTACCTTGGACTCCTCTAGACAGCACAAGCAGGAGAACTCAACCCAGGAAAGCAACTCTAGAATCACAGAAACAAGACTTCTCTTTAGGTATGCAACCTGCAATTATCTGCATAGTGGTGGTACTCCAAAAGGCACTCTGCCACATCCCAGGACAGACTGAAACAGCTAAGAGAAGGGACTTACATCCCCCAGCCTCAGAAGCAGGCCACCAAGGAATCACAAGCAATGTTCACAAGTCATAGAATCACAGAATGGTTAGAGTTGGAAGGGACCTTAAAGATCGTCAAGTTCCAACCCCCCTGCCATGGGCAGGGACACCTCCCGCTAGACCAGGTTGCTCAAAGCCCCATCCAACCCGGCCTTGAACACTTCCAGGGATGGGGCATCCACAGCTTCTCTGGGCAGCCTGTTCCAGTGTCTCACCACCCTCAGAGTAAAGAATTTCTTTCTAATATCTAATCTAAGTCTACCCTCAGTCAGTTTAAAACAGTTACCCCTTGTCCTGTCACTACACTTGCTGATAAAGAGTCTCTCTCCACCTTTTCTGTAGGCGTCCTTTAAGTACTGGAAACCAGAACAAAGGATATTGATAAAAATAAATAAACAGGGAAGAGTTAATACAGAGTTTATTGAGAGGATGAGGAATCCAGCAACTCATAAGGCTTTTTCAGCTGGTTGGAAAAAGCATGTAAAAAAGTTTAAGAATTTGCTTCCTCAGTCTTACAATGTGCTTCAGAAAAGCGTGATCAACTCAGGGAAGATGAAAACAGAGAAGGTGCGAGTCACAGGAACAGGCCTTTGTAATGTGAAGGAAGTACTATTGACCAGACAGGCCCTGCCACAAAAAGTAAAATATAACTACATTTCACTCTTACCTTTGCTTTCCTCAGCAGAAAGTTTTTCTTCAGAATCATCTAAAGGATTCTGTGAAGATTTTTCTGGGGAAAGAGGCGATTTGGACACATTGCTCTGCTCAGGTTCAAGTCTGGACCTAGAAGCACAAGAGCCTAGAATTTAACTGATATTCCATGTTGAATGTCTTTAAAATGAGAACAAGCACAGATTACTAAATTCGACGCTTTAACTCTTGCAAACTTCGCATTAAAGGTTTCCCAGTCAAGATACAAAATGTACTTAGCAACTTTCACTCTTTCACTGAAATATTATTACAAAAGCGGAGAGAGCACAAATAGCATTCCTGAACAAAGCACATTACACGTCCAGAGGTGAGGAGAATTTTGAAGGCTATAGCATAAAAGAGACAGACATTTTATTAAACTTCCTTTCAAAAATCCAGGGTATTAAAATATATATATTTAAAAATATATTAAAATAAAATATATTAATATAAAATATATTAAAAAAACCCCAAACAAACAACATTTTGGTCGTACTGAAAATTCTTTTTAGTAGCAATGGCCAATACCACTACTTTATTTTTTTCAAGTAATAATTACAATTTTACTTTATATTGTCAATTATCATAAAGGAAAAGTAAGAAAGTACAACAGAATTAGCTTTTTTCCTGAAACAAGTATTTTTATTTAACTAGTTTTAAAGAATAATTTAACCAGGATGAAAGTGATCCTTCCTTGTCTGCCAAAAGACACTTTAGAAGCAAGGAAAAGAAAAAAATATATGCAGTGGACAGATATATACTACAACTAAGTCCCTGCTATGTAATTTTAATACAAAGGCAATGTAAAAAATGAGAAGCATATTCAGTGATTATATATTAAGTACTTGTCAAGTACATTTCACTGTGGCACCAAAAAAGTTTAAAATTAGGGGCAACATTTTTTCCAGTAAACTTCTCTGGTTTATTGTTGCCTACAATGAATTCTGTAACTGCTATGTAGTAGACAGTTAGATGTTTAGCAATTATACTGTTAGAGAAGCTAAAGAACAAAAAACCAAAAAGCAATGGGCTGAATCACCTGCTGTGCCACCTTCATCACTTCCTCCCCTCTTAAATATAATCAACAGTTAATCTCATTATGATCTGCAATCTTCCCCTGCTGCTTAACAGAAGGTGTTGCATTTTGTGTTCCTTTCCTTCTTTGTATTGTGTCTAAATTCTAACCCATAATTAGAAAATTCTGAGAAAAACAGAATATAATGCATTAGTCATCACTGAGTGACTATGGTATTTAAACAAGAAAAAGCAGTAACAGGGAAGCTTTCTTAGTTCTAATAACTCTGCAAGTACTGGGCTTTTGGCAATTTTACAAAAAGAACTCTTCTTTCATCTACTTCCTCTCAAGTCCTAAATTTGCCTAATAATGAGGAAAAGAAGACTTATCTGGATGCCCATGCAGTTCAAATAATAGTTCTGATACTAATAAAACACCAAGTCCCCAGATAATAAAAATATCAGCTTGATTTGAATAATTGCATACATAATTCACAATATAGTCTAATGGCAAAAGAAGTTTAACATTAAATTAAATACAATTTTGAATGCCAATAAACATAAAAATTGAAAATCACAACCAAGTACCTTTACAGAAAAAGCTGCTTGTGTTTTTATTTCTCAACTTTTCATTCTGGGGAACTAGTCCTATTTAAGTCGCACAACTTGGCACAATCAAAAATTATGAGTTAATACATAAAGGCAACTTAGGTAAGAAAATTATAACACAGGCAATTTGTTGAAGAGCTTAGGATGTTTATCAGTATAACAGGAAACACAATGAAGTACATTTCTACTGCAAACCTTTCAGTATTGTCTGATACACACATATTTTAAATTGACTAAATTGCAGGAAAAAAGATCTGCACTAGGATTAATTTACTTTTAAAGAAATGTATTCCTTTATTGTTTGTTGTCCTTACTTTCCACGGTATGCTAGTCTAAGTTTTCAATTAAAAACTAACAAAATGCCTGGGATGCACTATTTAAAGAATGCCTTGTTCTTCTAAGTGATGGAACACGTTCTTATTATCACCTAGCACGTCAGCTGAAATCATTGGAGAAATTACAAATCAACTAGTTGAAGGCATATGAAAAAAAGACAATTTTTCTTCAAATCATCACAAGGAATGGTTTATGCCCTGTGATTTATTTAAATTGAATTTTATTTACATGCCAATTTAGCCATTGCATCACATCTGCAATGCATACAGACTCCACCAGGTCAACAACTGTCTTCTAGTTCTTACATCCGTAAAAAGAGGCAAAGAGGTATCCTCCAATATTACATAAAAGGACTGCATCTTCTGGGTTATTTTTTAATGCCTTACTGCTCTTCGTTTAAGTGCTCCAGGTTTAGCATACATCAAATTGAGTTGTTTTCTTTGTTTAGTCATCTGAGAAATCTTGAACCTGGGATTTCACATGGAAACAATAATGTAAGAGTAGAACAAGCAGAAGACCTCGTATTCATTAGCCAATTCTGTAACTGCAGGAACCATGATATCTTTGAAATTCTTTAGTGTGAAGAATATTGATAAGGTTATATATTTTTACATATGAAAAACATCACACAGTTTGTTTCTGTATATTTTTTCTGAGAAGTTACAGGAGTTACAAAAAACCCAGTGCCTTTTCTCTCATTACTTCTTGCCAAAATACAGAACTGGTTTGGAGTATTTTATTTTATTTACTTTACTTTTACTACTATTTATGTCTCAGGAAGATATATCTGAGTAAATCTAATTGTGCTTAATCATGCTGAATCAATCTGAATAAAACGTACTTCTGGACTTTTGAAAACTTCTCTCTAGTTTCAATGTAAATAGCAGATCGAGCCAAACACCAAACTGATAAAGTAGCATGAAGTGTTGGAAAAACACTCAAGAATGTATTTATTGATGTGTACGTTCTAGAATTTGTTATTTTTAAATTAAAATGTACATAATGGAACTTAAGGTTAGAATTCAAATAATGCAGATTGAGAAGATATGGAAAGCCTTTCAGGTGTTAAATAAATTGCAAACCTGTTAATTCCCCCTGCCATTCTTCACCTGGGAGTATGCAGAAAAAGAAACTGAAAAAGTATGGGTTTTGATACTTGACTGGAAAAAAGAAAAAAAATGAACTGAACCAAAACAAAAAGCCAGCAAGTACACCGTCTTTAACTTCTCCTAGACGTTTTCACCCTTACATGAACAGCCTGAATGTATGCCATGATAGGAAGCTGAAACTTTTGTGTTTCAGTTAGGAAGTTATATTCAAGATTTTTATTTTAATCATGTTTCTACTTGCCATGAAGACTCACTATCTCAAGTAGCATTTATCAACAAAATAATCACTAGCTTTAGCAGAAAGATAGTGGCTTAAAAAAAAAAAACAAAACCAAAAGGGGGGACAGAGAAGTGAACATCTCTTCAGTAACCCAAATAGCATCTTTGAGACATATTACTTATGTGCAGGATTTAATTCTAAACTATTTTATGCAGAATATTACTTAATAGGACACACAAAAATATTTTGTTGCATTTGCAGAAGTCCAATAGGTTTATTAACCCACATTTTACTAATTCAATGCTTTAATCATTTACATAAACAAGAAGCAAAACACTATACTAGCACTCTGCCATTTACAGAGTTAACTTCACATGCCAGAAGTGTAGAAGAGCCCTGGAATGCACCTGCTGACAGCAGAAGTTGCTCATCCAACTACAGATTTCCATTAAAACAATCTCCTTAGAATCTAAACATGAAAAATAGTTTTGTTGACTGTCCTACAAACAAAAGGCACTGTTAAACTATTTTTTTGACACTACTCACAGTCTCTTCTTATCTATCACTCGCTTAACTCGGATGGCTCTTTGTTCGGAATACAGCTTACACACTCCTGTTCAAGATAGCAGTAAACAACACTTCAGGTTAGAAGAGCACGATTTCTTTCTTGGAAAATAAAATCGTTCATTTTTAACCATTCAATAAACACTAAAGTACTTTTTAAGTAATCTTCAATGAAGTCCAAGACAGCTGTTCTGTGCTCCTTTACCTGAGCAGATTGGACACCCTTGTGTGCTGAAATAAAAAAGAAAGATATAACACAATCTTTTAACTTTTTACTGAATTTCACAAAAGTTTGTGTATTCAGTTGATACGCAAGTTATATTCAAGAGTCTATTAACGTTTTATATACGTAATATATTAGTATTTATTTTAAACATAGCTATATTTAAATATAGGTTCTGTAAAACAGCAAATCATTACAACAACCCAAAAGCTGAAAACAACTTGTGTCTTACAATATTTATGCTATTGATTTGTTACATACGCCACTGGCTCATGTCAATTAAATTTCTAAACAAGAATAGATATCACCAAGCTAAGCATAACAAAACAAATTTACAGCTTTAACTTGCTGAAAATATTGAACTTCTAATGTTTTCAATTCTCCGGTGTATAAACTATGTGGAAATCTTTGGGACTTATTGTGTCAAGCATCCTTTCAATTCACATCTATTAATATTTCTTATTTTGATACTACGTAGTTTCCATGCATGACTGACTTTCAATGATTCTGAATAATGCTACAACTCTGTTTAGATGGCTTTTCAAAGCTGATGAAAATCTTTTGTATATTGATAAAACACACACATACAGCAAGTCAACTTGAAAATGGCAAACCAGAAGTTCTCTCTACAACTTCCATAAGACAGCAATGTAAAGGTACGATCCCATACTCAAGTTGTCAAAAACGTTCTTACTTTACCAGGATTGTGTTAAAGTTATTTAATTATCTCAAACTTGGAAAGATTATACTTGTAATGCCTTACAGGTGGACAAGCTAGAAAGACAGCTTTGGTTCAGGCCTCTGTGCCACAGTGCTAAATTACTATTCAAGTAGTAAATATTTAAGACTTTTTTTTACACTTGCTAATTAGTGTATTTGAACAAATAAACGAAATTCTATTGTCTGGCTTCTCCTTCCATTAACGTTAAAGAAAACTAAGTATAGTACTAATCAGCCAATGGGATTACACAGATGCAAACAAAAAGGCAATAAGACTTCACTGATCTCTTTCCAAAAGCACTTCAGATTCACCATCCAATATTCAGCATTATATTAGCCTTTATCAACAACTAAGAAAAAACATTTAAGACTTGCTCAGTTTACCTTCTGTTCTCAGCTGATGAATGGCATCGGCACACGTCCTCATAAATATCTGAGCATCTTGGTCTATCTGATCACGCTCCGTATCTGTCATCCTCACATACTCGGACATAATATGGCTGAGAAACAAGACAAACTGTCACTTAAGAAATCCCCAACAAAAAATTTACAACATAAAATTTAGACCTTCTTCCCACTCACCATCTCCACAGGAGCTTTTCTGCAACACTGATTTTCACAGAAAACGTAGTAAAAAGTACAATAACCATCACTGATAAAAATGCCACTTCTATAAAGCTGAGAGGGTTTAAAACATTTTTTGACTAGTAAAAGATGTAGAAAAGGCAATATATGCTGTCATCTTGTACATAAGCAAATACTGAGCAGATAAGGATAGAATACAACTAGAAAATCTATCATTACCCTCAGTACTTATTCCTGTGAGGCATATTTCAAGTCTAAAACCACAAAAACAAGTAGGATAAAGGAATAGCTCAAATGTTGAAAGTAGTACAAAAAATTGTAACTTGTTTTATTTAAATGTATGCTTTCATTGTCCTCAATACTGAGCTTCACTTTTAAAGCTATGACTTTAAAGCATTTGTACTATGAAATCTGTGAATTCAAACCATAGTAAAGAAGAATATTGGAAAATAATGCACATTTTTAATATCAAGTTGATTACAAGATTTAGTAAAAGCTGTTCCCATTGTTTATGTTTTAGATTATATATTATGTAATATTTTACCATAAGATTAACATATCTTTTTGTTACTAAATTAATAAAAATGGAGGCCTGTCAGTAAAAATACTAACACACTACAGATAACCACTAGAAAAGCTTACTGTATAAAGGTATTTAACAGTGTTTCCACAGCCACAGATGACAGGATGATAAAGCTTTTGCTACTGCAGCTTATCTTATGTTCATCTTGGGTTTCCTGATAATACAGTCATCACAGCTTATTATATTTGCCTTTAAAAATAGGAAAGAAAACCTTAACTCATACCCTCATTTTAATTTAGATTTTTATTTATACGTGAAAATTTCTCCACTTGTTCAAGGTACGCATAACGCAACTATATTAATGAAGCAATACAAGTAAAAAGAGGGGGTCTTCAATTTGCAAAGGTAGCCCGATACCCTTAGCGATCTCTTGCATACTTCACTGCAATAATGCCAAATCTTCCCCGTGTGTGCTGCAATCCCTGCCACGGGAATACCTACAACCAATTCACATCACCCCATCTCATCATCTCTCATCACATACAAAAACACCAGCTCCTTCCTGCATCTTCAACGTACTTTCAGCATGGGTCTCCCAGACCTCCTCCACAAGGTTTTAAGCTTACTCTAACATCCCTGAGTATTCTACCAAAATGTCTTCAATCCCATCCCAGGTGATGGATCGCACATCAAAAAAGCAGCACATGGTTCATCTGGTTTGAAAATTAGTTTCTGCTTATTGGCCAGCTAGCACACAAGCACAGATCAGCCAGCAAACAGTAAGGCAAACTAATTAGAAGTAATATGCTGCATTTTACTTGTTTGTTTCCAACATTGTCACGTATTTGACTTCTAAACATCAGGATTTTTTCCCCCTTCTCGTTAAAACTACTCTAAATGTTATAAAATTATATTTTATAACTTACAGAAAACCAGCCACATTCAGTGTTTCCCTTTATATTTTACTAGCTGAATTGCTCTTCTTTGGTCAGGACAGATGGGTTTCATAAATTTGTGGTAAAACCCCTATCACAGCTGTAATCAGTGGTCTAAGCTGTAACCCTAATTTGCAGTCTCTGAGAAAGCAGCTTCTGAATGATGAAAGATTTTAAATAGTCTGATTGTAGAGACACCTGATGGCTTTCCACAGCCTGGTTAAGATGTCATATTGATAGTTACATATGCAATATAAGGTAACTCATACTGTTAAATACATTAGGACAGATCTCTCCTCCACTCCCTTTACACAGCTTATATAGATGGGGCTTTTTATTACTAGTCTGTGGCATAAGCAAGTTCTCAGCATGTGTAAATCCAGAATATCCATTCTTACATTCATCTCTGCGCAGGCCCAGACAGAAGGGGACCATTAAGATCATCTGCTATGCGATAATGTGTAACATTGTTCAGTGATCCACACCTAGAGAGTTACTTGAGCATGGTAGGGCACACAGATTTAGATGGAAAATGAGGATGGACAGCTTCATGGCGGCCCCTTGATGAAGAAAAAAAAAGTCTCCACTCTGCTATTTCAGATTAGAGTAATAAGTTCTGGCTGGTCTGCTGCTGAGCAGTTCTTCTCTTTACATGTCCAGGTTCTTGTACCCTGCCCATCTTTGTGGTATTTGCAGAGTTCAAAGTTTTCAATGTACTTTTTAACATTACAGGGTAAAATAAAGATTAAAAAATACAAACCAGAATTTTCTTCTAAATCAGACTTAGAAACACATGTGTGAAAAAACCTGCCTCAGGCAGGCTTTATGTTTTACTAACAGTGTAACTTGTAATATAGTGATACACTGAGGATAACTGTAACAGCTGCAACATTGGGAAACAAGTTGTTTAGTTACTTTTCATAGTTGCTAATACAAAATTATAGTAGATCAAATTCTTAAATAGGAGTTCCACAGCTTCAAAGGTAGCAAAATGCAGCTTAATCCGGTAAAAAAAATAAAATAGAATACTTTTCCTTTTATAACTGCTTACAGCTTACACAGTGTCTGGTACCAGCACTTTTGAACAAGAGCAGGACAAGCCACTCGGAAGCAAGGATACCTGAAACCCAGCCTCCTTGGGAAGGCAAGAAGAGTGTCATACAATCCCATCCCGTTATGTCAAAACACATATGGCATCCACTAGTACTAACGGGGTACTGACGTCCCCATTGCACTCCCCAGTAAATCTGCACATGGAGATTATACTGAAAATCCATTTAGACACCATCCTCTAGCTTTACCATAAAAAGAACCATTCATTTAAAAAGAGCTGGCCAAGGAAAAACAAAAACACACAAGGAAAAACCCCAACCAAACAAAAAAAAATTCAGCTGTGTCCTGGATGGCAGATACACAAATACTTGCTTGGAAGTGCAGTGGCAGTATCACAGCAATGGGCTAATACATCAACAAATCAAGAAATGTCAAATGAACCAGGTTTTTCAGAAGAATTAGCCAAGACACACACTGGCTAGTGCATGCAGATAAAGAAGGGAGAAAGGGGGAAAAGAAATTCTTCTATATTTTTATCATAATCAATAGGAGAAAACTTCAAGAGAAACTTGAGCTGGAAAGCAACTTGGGTAATTTGTGATTTGTAAGAAGGTGGGTGAAGAGTAAGATAAAGACAGTGGCCATCAAGTAGGTAGACTTCAATAGTCTAGAAAAATTAGTAGGTTAAATTGCATAGAAAAGGGAAACAAAAAGAAACGGAAAATAATTCAGGTGAACTAGTAGTTTTCATACAGAAATGACATTACAATAATTTGCAATTCTGCCCTTGATGAAAGAGAAGAATAGGTAATGCAGTAAGAGATCAACTTAGCTACTTCATGAGCTCTTCAGAGAGCTCAAACACAAAATGCAGAATACAGAAAGTGCAAACTAGGCCTGATTGCTACTGACAAGTCTAAAGGAATACAGCATGTAGGGACAGAATCAGAAAAGGGTGAAGTGCAGGATGAGACACAATTGGCAAGGGATGCCAATGATAACAAGAGATTACTCTGCAAATATTACTAAGAGAAACACCTAAAATAGGAAATGCATCAAATGAAAGGATGTATCCTCAATGCCAAGAACTAGGGGAGAACAAGTGAGTGCTAGGTCGATGAAAAGATGAAGTATAGTAACTTACTTAAAAAAATAGGATTAAGGAAAAAAAAAAGCAGAGGACTTACAGACCACTCAGCCTAGGAAAATATAGGAGCAAATAATCAAACAATTTTTAAGCGCTTAGGGAAGAACAAAATATAACCAGTAGCCCAGATGTATCAAGAATAATCATATGCAGTGTAATTTACTTCTGGGATGCAATAACAGATCTTATGGATGGATGAAAAGCAATCGTTGCTATATAACTGCTCTTTAGTGTGGCTTTTGTTACCATCTCACATGACATTCTCATAAGCTACCAGTGAATAAATGAGTTAGAAACAAGCACCATATGGATGTGAAACTGTTTGAAAAGCAGAACTTGGAGTAGTTATATACCAAAACAGAAGGATGCAGTGAGATGTGTTCCACAGAGATTTGTCCTGAATCTGATGCTATTTAATAATTTCATTAACAACTCAGACAGTAGAATGGAGTATATACTTATTAAATTTGCAGAGACATAAAGCTAAGTGAATTAAAACTATATCAAGAGAACAAGACTTCCATCCAAAACAATACTGCCAACTTGGAGAAATGACATGAAGAATTTGAATAAGGAATGGTCAGAGGCTCTTTTGTTGCAGAAGGAACAATTATCAGAACCCACAGAGAATGGGGAACAACTGATTAGGGAACAGTTCTTCAGAAAGTCATCTGGGATCATACTGGATCACAAACCAAACATAACAACAACATGCATAAAAAGTCATCATTACAATGGGATGCATAAATGCAGTATAAACCATTATGAATGAAAGGTAATCTTTCTGCTATCCTTAGCTTTGGGCAAGGCCTCAGCTGGAGTTTTGTTTCATTTCAGCACCTCACTGCAACATCAACTGGGACAATGTCCAAAAGAGAGGAAAGTGTATGATCAAAGGTCCAAGAGAACACGTATGAAAACTCAAATACACTGTAATTGTTGATTCTAGAAGAGACTGAGGAGAAATCAAAATAAGTTAGTGTAAGCCAAATAGAATTCTAGTAGCATGGATAAGGAAACAAGAAAAAGCAGAGGGAGGATATGGAGTTTCCACTGAAAGAAATATTTAAAAGCAAGCAAAACATGGTGGTAGAATGACCTAGTCATTCTCTTTTTGAATGTGTCAACCATGCTCCTTTCCAGCCTATCATTTCTACAATCCTATTTTGCTGGCAAAGCACAAGGAACCAGAGCTGATGCAGGCGTTACACCAGCTTTTGGAATTAGTAACTCTTCTGCTGGTGCATAAAATATTTTCTGCTTACTGATTCAATAAAGACACCAAATCAAGCAGAAAAACTTGATTTTCCTCCAATAATGTATTACGAAAGAGAGAGAGGCAATAAGCTGAAATAGAACAGTTCTAAAATATTGATATGTACTGTTTTAGCAGAGATAGGCCCAATTTACCACCTGCAGATATTACCTTACAAATATATAAATACTTCCCTCCATAACTGTGTAGGTATACGCACATATGTACATGTATGTATAACCTTAGTTGTAAATACAGCAAACATTTTTAAACTTCTTCCAATTGGGCTTCTAGTATCTTTTAAATTATTTTATTTTTTATTTAACTACTAAATTTAAACCTTATTGTGTTTTGTGCATTTGAATTTACTGCCTTTTTCCATCCAAATGCTGTCCAACGTAAATCCAAGGTAAAAACCGGCCTACTCAAATGACAAAACTTTCCACAACAACATATTTGAAATTTTTTTTTTTTTTTTAAGTCTGTGGGGAAGCTTCAGCTACTAGAACAGGCAGTACAGGCATACCTGAATTAGTATTTTCAGTTTTGTAAAATATTGCTGAGAAATTCCGGAATGCTGCTATGAAGAGTTACTATTTCTCAAATGTGATATATGAACTTAGTACAATCAAAAAAGAAGAGAAGTAATTTGAAAGTAATTCCCTGGAGAACAGGAAAATACCATATACTTCTCCATGAAGAAAGCCCTTACAGATTATCTACATGTTTTACTATCTTAGCGTAATAAACAAAGCCTTGCTTCTGGTAGAAACACAATTAAGTCAAGACAAGAAAGCAATCTGGAATTGTACAGGAGCCAGCAAGACACTATTTTTAGAGTTTTTAGTCTTAACGGCTACTTCTTTTCTTTTAGTGGTTAAACCATGGGAACACTCTCCACAAAACATAGGTTAAGCATTCAATGATTTTCTATTAGGTGGAAAACATATAACGGATTTATTGCTTCTGTTTCTTTTTTTCAGCTTTATTAGGCAGATAAATGCTAGAGCAAGAGGCATAATTACTGGGCACCAACATGACGTTTTAAGACAGATAATTTGTTAAGAATTTTTTCAAAGTATATTATTTGCAATAAACAACATGAAATATTCAAACACTTAACTGTACAGAAGGACCACAGAAGCATGTAATGAAGATACATCAGAAGCCACCCATCCAGCCTTTCCCATAGAAAAAGCATTGTTTCTACTCAGAAGCAATCTACGCTACATTGATGAACTACGTAAGCATCTTTGCAGTTGCAAAAGACAATACATTAGATGTCTAATAATCCCAGATAGAAAGCTCTTCTCTCACAGACTTTCCTTTTAACTATGAGGTGTTCTGTGGTCAAAATCTAGAATTCTCTCAATTCTTTTCCAATGCCTGATTAAAACAGTAGGAATAACTACTGGTCTTTAAACTATCTAAACCTTGAAAGACCTTTCAGAGAAACTGGAGGCTGTGGAGGAATCCCAAGAGGACCATTTCACATTCCCAAGTGTTAGGGCGCTACAGCTAGTTCCTCAAACTATATTTAACACAAACATACAAACTGCCTTGGCGGTTCAAGGATCAAAAACTGAAAGAGCTGATGAAGAAAAGCAAAGGCACAAGTTGTTCACACACAAAACATCAGACAGTTTACCAAAGACTGAAGATAGGATCTCACACAGCACAGTGTAGAAAGCAATGTAGGAATTTATTACAGCAAATAGACTGAGAGGAATAATATATAGAATGTATAGCAGTCATACCTAAAAATAGGAATGTAAGCAACAATCCTCAGCTGAAAGGAATAATCAGTTTGCTTAATAAGCAAAAATAAAAAAGCATCCACATATTGTTAACATCTTCAGGGACCAAGAGTCCCTGCCTTCTCCTTTCCAGGAAGAGAGATCAACTTGTTCTGCTGGAAATAGTTTGTGACCAAAGGGAGATGAAAGAAATAGCCACCTACCCTTACAACTAATTCTCTAGAGAACTGAAAAAAAAGGAAAAGTACTATTCTTTTTTTCTGTTATGGCAACATAAATGAGAAATTATTCCACTAAAGTCAATAAAGTTTCATCAGCACATCATTTGCAAGTGAAGAATAAGAATCTGATATTCAGAATTTAGAGAGTCAGGAAGGGGCTTTTTGGCTTCTTCTTTTTNATTGTTCATCACTAACTCACTAAAGATACGCATTAGCCAAATGCAACAATGCTGGGAAAGTCCTAAAAGATCACAGTTAAGCAGGAATGATTTTCTAATATATTAGTGCCTGGTGTTTACCATATTTACTCATCAACTGAAACTTACTTTTGTGATTATCAAGTAAACTTTTAAAAAAAAAGTTAATCAGTTCTGCTGTACAGAAAAGTCCTTGGTTATTTTTCTTACACATTGCCTCAAGGACTACAGTCTGTATGTGCTTTCTGAACACCACTCTGAAGCTTAATAACCTTACTTGAAAAAGCTGGTGAGGAAGTCCTTGAGATAAACCATACACCGGATATGAACAAATAACCAAATACTGTTTACTATTGCTGTTTTTACGTATTGTCAGCACATTTTCCAATAGAAACTAAATAATTTTCAAATAGTCTGAGATGTTCTGAAGCATTCCTTGATCGTTGAGTTTCACTTCTTTCTAAAGATTCCTGGAGAGATACTGCAGTTAACATCACAAGTGATAGCTCAGAGACAGCTGATATTAGAAGGAACAGTGATAATGCAATGCCCCATGATTTAGCTACACGTTTCTTATGAAATACCCTGCCACTGAATGTGTTCACTGATCATGAGTATGATACCCAAAGGGCTTTGTTAGGTTTGAAATGTGTATATGAAGCCAGCAAAAAAATAATTTAAATTATTTAAGTTATTTTTCTTTAAGACAAGGCTCTAATGTTAAATAAAAGCAATGGTACATATAGTTAGTGGTCCTTCCCTTAGTAGGTGTAACCAGTAACTACATGAGTCACTCACAGTCTGTTACTCATTCAGTGTTTTCATTATTTATTATTTTCCCTTAAAATATGTGTTGTAGAGAAAGCCCAAGTTTTCACTATTATTGCCACAGATTTTAAGATGAATACAATGCCCAATTTTTAAGTCAAATGACAAGAAATAACCACACATTTGGAGAGGAGCTTCTGTATGCGCCCCTCTGTAAATGAGGGTTTCCACCAGGTCAATTTCAAGATTCTTTCCATCATAACTCATGCTGTCAGTGGAAGATGATACCACATCTCTGGTACCACAAAAGCTCTCAGAAGTTCTATCCAGGAGAGAATCACAGTAGACAGGATAAAACAGGCAAGAAGACAAAACAGAAAAGTTCCTTATCACAGAAAGCTGAAAACCAAGGTGTAAGAGAAAGCAAATGAATCCTGATAAACAGGAGAGGATAAAGGTGCAATTGCTTGTAACTCAGTAAGCTTAGATCACTGCATCACAAGTTTCATGTGTTTTGCCATTCACATATTTTATAGCTAACAGTCAAATCAAGAAGAAAGAAGGTGAATAAGCAATTACTAATTTTTGAGCTTTCTGGACTCAATTTATGTATTTCAGTTAAATATTTGAAGTTTGATAAAATGGGTCAGGGTCTTAGTTCAATTAACCCTTCTTCCAGTTGTCTTTTGCATTGCTAAAAATCTTCCTCTAAAAAGGAATTAAAGACATCCCCTCTGTAGCAGGTTATTTTATGTACACCAAAAATAAAAATGCCATTAATAAAGAATTTATAGTCTGCAAAAGTAAGGTCAAAGAAGCAATCAAGGACTTGGATGTAACACATTATGAAGAAGTTTTACAAGGTATACAATAATTCAACTTGGTAACTCAAAAGACAAATTTCACCAACACATCATGCTATAGTTCAAAAACAAATAGCAGGATTGACAAAATACAGAGTAGTCAAATTTAATCAACAAAATTAAACCTCCTACATAAATTCCAGCACAGTCTTTTGGTATTAAATTGTTTAAAAAAATTTCCCCCTAGCTGAAATATTGAAAAGTTATTAAAACTGCTGTCTTGAATGAGTGAGGCATTTGCTAAGACTCTTGAGACTGACAGCATGGATGCTGTGATCCTCTTTGCATCTGCAAAGTAGAACATAAGCATAAGCAATGTAGTATGCAATTTGACAGTACAATCTATTTTAAGTTTGACCACTAAGGACGGGATCAACTGCAATCACAGATGAGATCTGGAGGAAATTACACCTCTTTTTTCCTCTCCTTAGTTAATACCTGATGCGTGGGGGAGTGAAAAATCACTGAGAATTACCATGATAACTGGTTAAAAGAGTTAACAAAAAGAACACTAAAAAACTTTTAGAAACCAAAATAGTTTGGACAAATTTTTACTCCTCTTATCACTTCAATTTTATGCATGCTACTGTTACTAAAATGCAAATAGTACCCAAAATTTAACTGGTACTGACTGTTTGCTCTTACTGCAATTATTTGCAGCTTCTCAGCTTATGCATTCACATGAAGCTTTCACACAGTAAAAACAGTTCTTTCAGTACCAAATTGGTAGCTCCACCTAGTGTTGCTCATGGCCTATTCCAACAGGAACTGAAAAGCAGAGAGCTAGTCGTAACACATAGCTGTACACTACTGCTTGCTGCTTGGAAAAGCAGTTCCTCATACACCTTGCACACTGAATTGACACCCCCACCCCCGAGCTTCATTTTCACCAGCACTGACTACAAATAGCTCTCATGGCCTTACACTTAAAAAGCATGCCAAAATCATCATCTTTTTTTTTTTATTTTTCGTTTTTGAAACAACAAAATACCGCTTTTAAAATCTCAGGGAGATAAAAAAGGTACCAGAAGTCTTCTGACAACTTACTTAGGGACACATTTCCATACCACTGACTGTACAGTATTGCTGTTACTGTGACAGACCCTTCCAGGCCTAGAAGTTGTTTCTCGGAAAGACTGTTCCTCCAGTATGGACCCAGCCCACGGAATAGCAGACAGCTCATCTGTTCCTATTGTCTTCTCCTGGCAAACGGTATCTGTCTGGATAATGCTCCTATTTGGTATCTGCTGAAGCCTTTTGGAGAAAGGTATTAAATTGATTTGGGACTCAGTGTCTTCAACCCGAGAGATGACTTTAGACTGCATTTTCTCTACCTTCATTGCAGCAACAGCTTAGCATTAGTCAGGGTTGCGGCAGAATCAGAATGCAAACAGGGCTGACTCACACCATGCAATACTGCAGTTATGTTGAGAGACTGGAGAAATACAATACAGGAAACTGTGACGTTTCAGAAGATGCTTTAAAAGTAAAAGCTTACCTACACTGTTTCATTTGGATATATGCCCCCCCTGCCACCCTCCCCCAAAAAAAGTACTCCAACACAGTGGGTCGTGTGCTTCTCAGATGACTGTTGGAAAAAGATATTTAGTTGTTTTAAGTGAAATCCCCTCTCCCCCAGAAGGGCACTGCCACAATGAATCCACCTTCGTCACCTCAAGAACAACTTGCTGACATTGTCTTTGAAGTGGAAACTTCACTTGGGAGAAATTAATTGGCTTCTTTATAAAGACTGCATCCCAGTTTTTTAAAGCATCCCAATTGCGATGCATTGTGTTGCACACACTGTACTTTCTTCCAATTTTACATCTGGTTGGAGTTTTAGAAGTTTTGGTTTTGAATCACAAATCTCAAAATACAATGGCGTCCCAAACCCTGGAGAACACCTCTTTCCCTATGCATAACCAGGGTGGCAGACCAACCCGCTTTAAATGACAGTGTGACAAAGGCCAGGCAGTTTTGGTGAGCATTTTTCCCCACATGAATATATTTCCCTGAAAGACAGCATTAACTGTAAGTTATGTTGGACTGTTCATGAATTATTTTTTTTTATCTTAGACATACCTATAGACTGAGAAGGAAGGAAAAGAATCATGAGTTAGATGTTGTGGGGTCTGCACTATGAAGACACACAGACTTTATCTACTTCTTTCAAATAAATATTTATAGCAGTCATAAGTGTGTCACAAACCTACTTCTACAATATGAAATAAAATAAATCAGTGATTAGTTCAACTGAACTGTTAAACTTCTATTTGCAACAGCAAAGTTAGTTAAGGGGAGATACCTATGAAGTATTTTCTATTTCTGGAATGAAAAATTGTGCAAGCTATAATGCGACTACTAAGTTTGCATGTAACAACAGTTTCATTAAAAAGCAAGCTTCCCATTTCTCAAATGATATGATTATTTGTACTCAGTTCACCAAAATACAAGCTGTAGTAAGATTTAGATCTTAGGATAACTGGAACTAGTAATTCACTAGGAATGTTAAATCTGCAGATCACAAGATAGTCTTATTTTTTCTTACTAACACCAACCTGTAAACTTGTGTTTTAATTTTCTAAAAAAACCTACTACTAAAGCTGCCAGCAAGTAAGCAGATACAGCAGTTTTGAATGTTTCCTAATAGCTGAAGAGAATCAAAACTTTCTCCACACAATAATAACTACCAGTACTGAAGCCTACAGTTTTTGCCACAGAAAAGCAAATTCTGTGCTGTTGTCCCCTGACACCGTGTTCTCAATGGTGTCCTTCATCTGGAATTCACATTCCAGAGTCTGAAGTCTGAAGAGTTTGCATCATTCTTCTCCAGGACCTGCTGATGCTACTGACTGTATACTTCAGTGGTAACAGGTAAGTTTAGTGTCACAGAGTGAAAGGGAAAATCTGGGTCATTGAATCTAGTATTCTGCTGTTTCAGGAACCACTTCAAAAACTTGCTCTGCAGGTCCTTAAAAGGTGTTGGACTTGGACTGCCAGGTCGTTTTGTTTCAGAACTCCTAAGAGCCAGAAATCATCTTCAGATTCTGAGTCTCATTTTATTTAGGACCGTTTTTCTCTTGTTACAGCACTATTCTTCATCTTAAGTAGTTTACAGTAAGCTAATTAATAAGCAATCTATGCTTTGTTTTTAGTCATTACGCCTACAGATTTTTAAGACTTCTGGAAACAAATAAACACAATGCACACTTACCTGTAAGCATTAATGTAATCCTTTCTGTGTTGCAGAAGAAAGTCTTTCAGCTTTCCAATATGAGAAATCTAAATGAATAGAAATCATAATCAAACTTCAGTCAGATAACTGATTACTTTTATGTTTAAAGTTCAGTATTCCACATTTCAACATGAATTTGTAAAACTATTTATTCTGTAATTAAACAGAATCATAAAATTTACTTTTATACTAGAATTTTCATATTTTGCCAGTAGAAAACACATAAAAATAATCTAAAAAAGATCTGTTGCAAAGTACAACTCAGAGAAAGGTAGTAAAAATACATCTTCTATACAAAAAGCATAAGCTGAACACTGAACACTACTAAAAACTAAATATAACTACAATATTAAACATTAAGAATATTAAACATTATAACAACAACACAAAACATTATCTAAACTGGTAGTCCAGAACTTAGTGTACATTTTAGAAAATAAATTAATTTTAGAAGATTACACAAGAAAGTTTTAAACATTTTACTGATGAGACATGATATAAATATTCGAGTTCAGTTACTAGAACTTGTAGAACAAGGTGCTGTCGCTCTTCTTTCTATTTTGCCATAACTGAGTCACCAGTTTGTGCTCAAACTAAAGTAATATCTGTATCATCTGATAATCATTAGGAAGCTTTGCCAGAGCCTCCATTTCTATTTCTGGATTTCCACTTCACTGTGGATATATTTTGCTATAAATCCACTTGATTTTCTTTATTAAAAGTCTTTACAAAGATCCTTTGAAAAGATGAAAAAACTCCTAAAAATCTGAAAGAATTTTTGCAAACTTTAGTCTGATTAAAAAAGATCTGGTCTAGCATAAAATGCTGTTTATCTTAGAGAACGTAGGAACTACAGAAATCAAGTTTAATTGCCCATAGAAATGAGATGACTACCAATATTTAGCAGGTCTTGAAGGAGACATGATGCGGAGGAGGAGGAGGGGGGAGAATTATATACATTAGTGGTATATATTTTCAAGGGGGAGGCAGGGGGAACCTTTCTAAAGCATATTGTCAAATATTCATTAATAATTCAGTGTAAAAAAGCATGCAAGGAATTTTACAAAAGAATAGTTGTTTTAGTTTACAAATACAATAAATGCCGTTTACTCCATTTATCTGGGAAAAAGCATCAGAAACTGTTCAAGTCTTAAAATCCTATTTTCATGCAAATGTTCCTTGTAATTAAACAAACAAAAAAAACCACAGAGAAAGAACAGAGAATAGTTTGGATAAATAGAAGATTAATTCCCCCAATTATTTTTTTCCAAAAGATCAGCAGCTCTTTGAAAAAAGTAAGAGCAAAAAATGTACTTAGTAAGACCACAGTGATTTGCACGACTAAAAATAAGTCATTCCTTGTGCAAATAAATACACATACATTTCCTTATTATTATTTGCTCTGTTTCATTTTTACTAGAACTCATCGTACTGGATGCGAGTTTCCCCATTTTTTAAGTTTAAAGTTTTGCATGTGATTAACAGGACAAGAAATTTCATCTCATTCATGGCAAAATGAGTTCTGTTAGCACCTTCAGTGATCCAAAGTTTCCTAAAGTGTGTTAGCGCTGTCATAAGCGATAAGAAGGGAAATACTGAGAACACTACAAGATCAATGAGACAAAGAACCATTCTACAGATGTTCCTTCTCATCATCACTGGAGCTTACTTTGTATACTAATCTCCTTCTCAGCTCAGACCTGGTATGTCATGAAATTTGCTGAATAGGTAAATTAAGCTTGACTATGAAAGGAAAACATTTAAAACAGTCATACAGTGTTTCAGTAGAACAATAATACTTAATAGGCAGAAAGAAAGTACTACAAAGGACAAAGAGTAGAAACGTAAAATAAGGAACATGTTTCAAAATATTTACATTAATATGTGAACAAAAACTAAACTAGAAAAGAGATTAGCAAAACTTTATAAGTAATAAATCTTAATATTACTGCAATAGCTACAATTTAGGAGTGATTAACAAGCAGAAAGAATCAGAATGACAAGCAAGAACACTGTCTTACAGTAATTAATTCATCTAGTCACAAAGAGCATTCTATTTAGGCTAAAATTGTCATCATGTGTTTGAATTGCGCTGACCCCACTTTGCCTCTCCTTCATTTGTAAAGCTATTTTCATGAATTTAGAATGACACCATTATGCCCATACTCGCATCAAGCTCTTAGTTCCCAAGATTTGCATCAGAAGTGAGACTTCTTGTTCTACTTTTCCTCAAATTCTAACAGCATCTTCTGTGATCCTGCACTGCTGCCATTTCTCTTTTGCTTTTTCTTACCATGTACTACTGGCATAGTTTTAAATTCAATTTATCATTACCATATCAACAAAATTAAACAATTTTTATGAAAAAGAATGTCTGACTAGTATAACAGAGAATGTGAATTTTATCGAGAAAAAAAATATTTTTTTTTTTTTTGGTACAACACTTAATCTTCCGCAGACACAAAATATCCCCAATTATACAAATATAAATCTCGAAAATATCTCCAGCATCATCGACCTGCAATTACTCTGGGGTTATCAGAGGCATACCATATACTCTTTACAAAGTTATCAAGCTCCAGCCTAAAGGTAATAAAGCATCTCCCTATTTCAACTGAATGGCTTTATTGGAATCCTACTGCTCGTATTATGAATAACATTTCAAATTTCCATGTTTACTGATTACCAACTTCCATCCATCTGTTCTTGCTTCAAAACAGTCTTTTCCCTTAAAAGCTCTGCTTCCCTGCATGAGTGTTTGAGTTTACCAACAATAATCATATCTCCCTCTAACTTCCGTAGCCCCAAATGACCCCAAGCTTTTAGTTTCTTCTCACAAGACAGTTCTGAAGTTGCCTAACTCTTAACTTTCCTTTGCATTCGCTCCAGTTGGCATTCATCCTTTTCCAATGCAGATGACTAGAAGCTGGAAATATCTTTTCTTCCACCATTTTCATTGATTAGTTTTGAGCTTATTCTTTGTTTCGGTCTCTAAATACATATTCTACTACTCCATCTCTTTCTTCTCCCCACAACTCCATACCCCAGAGTCAGTCAGCACTTGCTGTAACAGATCATGCGCCTTCCCCTCCTTCCTCTCAGCATTCCATCATCAGTAATTTTTATTGCTCCATCTTAGTCTGGGATTGATTTTAAAACTCATCTTGTTTAGTACTGCTCTTACTTTGGGGAATGCAAAAAGTAATTCCACTATTAACCTCCCTTCAGCCCAACCCTTTCAACACAGAAGCATTGCTTCTGCTTATTCATCTTATTCAGTTAACATTTCCTCTGCTAATTTCCTGTAGACTTCTTATTAGCACTTTATCAGACGCTTCACCATCAGACACCAGGTCATCTTAAAAAAGGAGAAGCAGATTTTCTTAAAGCATCTAGTTGGTTGGGCACATCCTATTTTTAGTATGATAGCAAATTATATTGCATTGTATCTTGCTTTCTATTTGTCTTTTTTCCCCTTAAAATACTTTCTGAATCCTGGACCACTTCTGGGTCAGGCACTGGTGATGCCATTGCCAGTTTCCCTCTGCTGACTTAATTATAGGCACTAAATTTGCTTCCTTCTCATCAAATGGTACCATCTTCAACTCAATGTATTTTCATAAAAAATAACTGCCTTCAGAACTTGGGATTTCTCAATTCTACTGTGTGTGAACTCAACCCAGAGATTATTTGATAACCACAATTTGACTGCATTAAAGTTTTGAGATTTTGTACAAATTTCCAATTCCGTGCTCTGATTCTCAGTACATATCTTGCTTTTGCCCTGCTGGTCTATGGCTTTTTCCTTATTAATTTAGTCTGGAGACCATGCCTAAACTATTCTTAATCTATACTCCAGCTGCATTGCAGATCCACTTTTTTGCCAATTCTTTTTTTATTTACATAGCTAAAAAATATTTTAACTTTGGGGCGTTTTAGTACCATTAATTAACTCATTGCGAATTTTGCCAAACCTGACTTTATCTCTACAAAGTCTTCCCTTCTGCAACAGTTTTCTTGGCCAGACTCTCTTCCCCCCTGCTTTTTACTGCCTCTGGGCTAATTTTTTGTATCTTCTCCAATTAATCTTTCAAGCAGACCTATAACAATTTTAAATCCCACTTGCATTTCAGCATATCCATTTTTCCCACTCCATTTACCCATCCATCGTAACTGCAACTTCCTATTTGCTGTATATACCTGTTTTCAAAACAATTATACTACCAGTTGACACAGCCATCAAAAGAATATATGAAAGCAATTTGAAGAGGAAAGACAAACACATCTAAGTATTGTCCTCTTGTCATGGTTCCTATTCTCTGCCTCTGGAAATAAGCCGCCTTCTTTTCTGAAAGTCTGGAGCAGAGAAATAAGCCTCTCCTTCAACCTCAAAATAATGAAATTATTTCCTTTTTTCCTGGAAGGGATAGGAGGGCTTAGAGAAATGCCCTTCATAGTTGCAGCTCTCTTGCACTACATTAAGACTAACTTATCTTGCAGGAAAGAACACTACTGAATTTCCAGCTATAACTGACATTTTTATGAGAATCATGGAAAAAAAATACCTTTTGTCCTAATATTGCCAACATCAGTTATATCATTATACTAACAGCATGTTCTCAAGCTTCTATTCACTGCCAGAATAGGGAGGGTTACGTTCTTTCTGACAAGACGACTGCTTAGAAAACTCCCAGCTCTCCCTCTACTGTTCCCATTCCCAGTGGCACTCCCTTAAGGGTCAATACCACACACCAAAACAACTGTTTGGTTTTTTTTTAAATTACTCTTCTGAAAAAGGGGGTTAATAATGCTTAAGACCAAATATAAAGAATCAGTTTCTTTCACATCAGCTCCACAAATACCTGTATCAGTACAAGGGAGAGCAGAAGCTGGATAGCATGAGTAAGGAACTTCCTAAAAGATGCATCTCCCATGAAAGGAGGTATATTTAGTTACAGCTTAAGAAACTTAACATAACCTCCTAAGCTCGGATATCAAAGCTGGAGACTCCAGGTGTTATTTAAAAAATCCCAAGTGCAGTTCTGATCATGAAAAAACAATTGATTCTCTACAGTGAAGCAGCAGCAGTTTTCCACTGGGTGGCAACAAAAGCATCAGCATCACACAAGTAAAAAACACTCTATAAATTCACATTAAAGCCTGTAACATAACTTTATTTGAGTTACTTTAGATTCTGGTTTGCAATTTTAAAAGTTTATCTTCATTGTAAACTACCTCTTTAATGCATATATCTTTGTTTTGTTGCCACTGTAGATTTTTTTTTAAACAGCTCTTATTAAAACATAAAAGCAAATATTGCATATAATGCAGGTCCAACACAAAAGGAAGCTGTGAATGGCTGCCATCTGCTACCACAGGTGGCATGCACAGCTCTATTTATACTTGGGGCCTTCACTAGAAATGGTAGATGTTCCTCTGTTTAGAGATTTTTTTTATGATTTTAGAGCAGGCTATATTTTTAAATGAGAAGAGAAACAGGAAAGCATTCCCTCCAAAGCAGCATCTTCAAAAGATGCATTACTTTAGAACGAAGACGCTGACTACGGTTCCTTCAGTATCTTAGCAATACATACAACATTTCTTTCCACTCCCAACAAAGAATTGATCACTCATGAAACAGTAGGTTCCAATTTGCATACGTTTAACCCACTGCAAGAAGCAGCAGCATTGTTTGCAATTAAAATGATTGGAGTAGGTTCCCGTGACATATTGTAGAGAGAATTCGACAGTGCTGAATAGTCATTTTCATTGAACAAACATAGCGTTTTGTCAAGTTTACTCTTCCATCAGAACAATAAGCAACTATTTACTACCATATAAAATTGACTGTTACACCTCACACAATGTTGCCACTCTGAGTTTTTAAAAGATGTACTTCGTTAAAGGAAACTTTAAAAATACTTAAACCCAAAACAAAATAAAAAGGCTCTTGCAATAGTCATAAAACACAGGGCATTTACTGTAGATTCAGCAGCATTGACAAGCACTACTGACGGAAGTGTCTTATTAACCACAAAAAGTTTTACATTTAATTTTTCTGTATGTCCAAAAAGCCTGATCTTCAAATGTCTTACCTAAATAGACTCCATCTACAGATTCATGAAAAGGTGACTAGATTCTACAATATGCTCTGCAAAGAGCAAAAAATTTAAGGTTATTATTATAATATTAAAATCTAAACATCTATCATGTTTTCAATTCCAAACATACAGTCAATCCAAACATACCCACTGCTTATGTCAGAAGAAATTAAGAATTTCAATAAGACATTAGGTGATGTACAGGGACTGCATGTTTCCAACCAAAAGAAGTACAGTCTCAGCACTAGGAAGAGATACAGCAATTGCTATAAGAACAAAGCCCCTGTTTTTATTAAAAAAAAAAAGTTTCCAATGTGTAAACCATATTAAAAAAAGGTTTTCCTTGGTTAGTGCATGTAATGAAGGCAAGTGTTTTCAGAAATATGGAATAAAACCCAAAGAGAAGAGATACTATAAACAGAAACCCAATTTATATTAAATAAATTCTAGAATTAAGAGCTTGGACTCTTACCTAAACTTTTACAGTTGGGTAAGACTAGTCAGAAAAGTTTTGATGCAGAAATGACTTCTATGGAGAAGTTTTCCACTACAAACTCCCTTTGATTAGATAGAGTTATGAACTTTTTAAAAATACAACACATGAAAAGCCAGGTCCCACACAGCTTCCTTCTAGGTTATATTTTAAGCACTGTCAGCTCATTGAATACACAAGGGCTCCTGCAGGATGTTGCCTAAGAACAGACAAGATTTTGTTTTTTAGAATACTATTACCTGGATTCTACGTTTCAGAAACTGGAACCTTCAAAAGACGAAACGATGTTAATTCCCTGATACAGTGACATGCAACAAAGATTAAAACAATTAAATGAAATCAAAGATTAAATTCAGAGCTGAAACTTCAGCTCTGAATTTAATAGTGTGAAAACTGTCATTTAAAGGGGTTTGAATGGTGAATTAGTAGTAGGCCATGAGGTGGTGCTGTCCTACCAGAATTCATTGCAGAGGAGCACTGGCTGCCTCCAAATGTCAACTGGCCAGTTTTCAGCTGATTTGTCTCTTGAGGGAATACATTTGGTTTAGGTTTCCCCAGAAAACGTGAAAGTTTCTAAAATAGGTCACGCAGATCAATTGCTCTCGTAATCTGAGACCCAAAAGAGCAAATAATATCTAAACTGTGGCATGGGGGTGGCCCAACGCTGGAAGCGGGTAGCAGGAGGCGAGGAGACAGCCAGCCTGGCTACCTCTAATCTCAGGAAAATTGTGACTTTGTTCAGTTTCTGCTTTACATCAGCATATATGTTACAGCAGCAGCAATGAGTAGGGAAACATTTTAATTCCATTTTATTAGTAGTCTTGCACTCAGAGCAAAGGGATCAAAATAACCAAGAATGGGGGCGTTGTATCAATAAAATGTGTGGTACATGCAATAACATTCAAAATTCAATTAAAAGCCATGAAAACGAAGATTGAGACACTTTGACTCTTCAAGGTAAAGATGGTACAAAACTTTAAAAAGATTTAAAAAATAAAATGTGCAACAGTCAGTATTTTTTTAACTTAAAATAACACAGTATTTTTTTGTAAAACCAAAGTAAAGTTTTAAGGAATCACTGCAAACATTTGCATTAGCCATTGTGGGATATAGGAAGATAAAACCTCTTTGCAGAATACCACAGGCAGTATTCAGTGATCATTAACCAACTGATTAAGAAACCTCTGAACTGCAGTAAGAAGCAAAGCCAATTTCCTAACACCTGCTCTGGAGCTGAAAATGCTACCTTTTGCTTAATATTGAACTGGCAAAAAGGAAGAAGTAAATAAGCACTGCCTTGCACACTAAAAAAAAAAAATACAGTTTGCTTTTAAAGGAAATACTTTTGCTTGTTTGTTTTTAATTCCTGCTTTACCTAACATATTTATAAATACTAAAAATGGTCTCTCATTTATTTTTGCTACTCTCAGTTCACATTTGAAATATTTAGCCTCTAAAGTGCACTTTAGACCTGCACTTGGTTATTTTGAATTTTTATTCACCGTTTATTACAAAAAGTGGAAAATTTGGTAGTAAATAATTCACTATCAGCGTAAAAGCCTCACATTTCATCTTACCACGCTTTCCTTAAAAATAATTCAGAGTTGGCATAAGATTTGGTCAAGTGCATGACGAAGAGATTATTTTTGGAATTTTGTGACACAATTGCAAACCATTTTTTGTTCAAGACACTTCTAATAAGAGTACGCCAAAATTAAGACCTAAGAGCTCGAAAGCTCCGGTTCCCCACTGAACACAATAAAGACCCAGTATTATCACCAGATGAAGATTTTGCTGGGGTGTTATTTGGGTGTGGTGTTGCTGTATGTTTTAAATATGTGTATGGTACCTACAACAAACTCTAACTTTTTCTATAAAGTATTTTAAAGCCACTGATTATTTTTTTTTAAGAATGAAATTATCCTAAAGTATAGCATATATTCTTAAAACCATTTTAATACTTTGTATTTCAGATATTTATAAATACAGAAAATACCCCCCCTTATTTTATAGGATAATTACTTATAAACACTGAATTTCAATTCTGAACCAGAAAACTGCAATACACATAGAATTTAAGATAAAGAGGTCTGTGTTAATTTTGTCACTGTTTTCTTAGGTCTTGTGGGAACACACTGGTTTGATACCTGCACATACAGAAGCACATCTAAATATTCTGAAAATGGGCTGTAGAGTGAACAGGAACATGAGGTGACCTCCAGAAAAAATTAACAGTAGGCTTTCTACAATGTAGCAGCATACTAAATGGTTTTAGTTACCAGTCTTCATTTATTCTCTGTGGCAACAAATACTTTCAATAAAAAAAGCAACATCTGATTTTAATAAAACTTACTATTTCCCCTTCTCTTGTTTACTGTCCAACTCTAATCATAACTTTCTTTAACATTTATATTTTTACACAATCATCCAAAACCTCATTGACTAAAATATAAACCCTACAACAATTGTGGGGAATGTTTTGGTTGAGAGATAAAAGTGAACTGGTCAAAATACATATTTGCAATAATTGGCCTTTACCATTGCTGTTCAAAATGCTCCATTTACAACCTTTCAGTAACTGCATTCAACTTTGCTTGCGTCTTTCTGTAAGAGATATTTTTCTTGTCCCTTGTTCTCACAGTCTGAACTCATTTAGTACTATGTTTTCTTGACTCAAAGATGTTTTACGCCATAAAGAGATTTCCAGTCTCGTGTAACAGATACGCAGTAATCATAGAATCATAGAATGGTTTAGGTTGGAAAGGACCTCAAAGATCATCAAGTTCCAACCCCCCTGCCACAGACAGGGGCACCTACCACTAGACCAGGTTGCCCAAGGCCATGTCCAGCCTGGCCTTGAACACCTCCAGGGATGCGGTAATAAAATCTCTGTCTGACCATCATTATGAAATTCAGAATCCAAGTTTTTGGTGTGCAACTCAGAAAGAGTCATGTGTGCATGTGCTTTGTTTTGGGACTGAAGGGAATCTGCTTCAGCAGGAGCCACCACAGGGCACCACCAGCACAGTTGGGCCTGTGGCATCAGCAGTGCCGACGTGCTCTCTCTGCTGAAGCTGCGGCCGGACTCGAGCCTCCCTCATGCACACCATGCTCCTCTGTCAGGCCCTTTTCATTCAGAGTTCTACATTTTCAGTGTATTTACACTAATACATCTATACACTGATGTCTCAAAACTCTACCACTCTGTCAAATACGATTCAGGGGGACAAGCACCGTTGTGATTCGGTGTTCAAGTATTTTTCTGGATTTTCATCATTGGTACAACAGTGTTCTTAGTGCAAAAATCCTTTTCATTATGTTTCAACACCTTCATTTGTATTACACAGATGAAACGTTAGGTTGTTAGTTGTTAGTTTGTTAGTTGGTTGCTCTAGCATTTGTGCCCATTAAAACACTCGACTGGACCAAGAAAAAGCCCAATCAGAAATAAGAAGTTTATGATTCCTTATCTAAAGAACACTTACAGATCAGGCACAAAAACAAACAAATAAATATACTGGAAATAATCTAATTCTGTACACATTACGATTTCCATCCAAGTGCTTTATGGTATCAGCAGAAAAATTAAGACAAAGNCCCCCCCCCCCCACCTCCTCATGTAACACGAAACCCCAAGACCTGGATCATCTGCCCTAAATCTTAGGAATTTACTGGGCCCTGTTCACTGTAAGCCCTTACGTGGCTGATGCGGAGTGACACACTGATAGAGGCTACTCACATCTTCAGTAAATCTACACCAAGTTTCTCAATCAGGCACAAAGATCTCTATTCCATGCCGCCTTACTTCAAATAGACTGCTTTGCTGCATTTTCTGAGCGAGCTACTATTCCTCTGTTAGAGCACCTATGAAATAGAACCAAATAAAAAAAAAATCCCTCCTCCATCCCTGGGGAAAACAACGCTTCTCCACTAGCCCTTAAAACAGCCAAAATTTTGGCTAAACTGAGGCGAGGAAAACTACAGTAGCAAAAAAAAAAAAGGATAATCCTTTTACTAACTCTTGGACCAGAGAGGGATGCTAACACAGTCAGTCTGAAATCCAGTCTGCTAATACTATCCTGTTCCTGCCACCCTGCTCCTTTCTAAGAAAGAAGTGTCTTATAAAATGGTAATTCAGGCAAACCATGACAGGTCATCAACTCTACAGCAAGGGCTAGTTTATTAGAGCACAAGCTGGCCTAAAACATCACTGAGAATGAAGGCACCTTACTTTTTCCCCACTCAAGAATCTTCTGACATGACCAAAGTCCAGCCATAATGTCTAGGAAAAATCCTTTCCTTTAGAATGCATCGCTCTGCCACATACCTATTAAGTTAACTATCAAACAACCACTAGCTTCCCAAGGTAACATATGATGTGGCATGAAAAAGTGTCTCTGGACCCCTACATTTGTTCACCACAAAATGCTACTCATGTTGGTTTAGATCTACTTAGGGGTATTTGCCAACCGGTTAGGCATATGAAAAAAATGGTCCCCCCAAACCATGGGAGAGAATAACTTCTACTTAAAAAAATTCCAGTAGATAGTCATGTAGAAATTTCTCCCAAGAAAATGCTTGCAGAATTTGGGAGCAGTAAGCTTTTGCTGTAACTAAAAGGGACATCAATGCTATTCTTTCACATCTGAGTAACGCTGACAATTCAAAAGTATATTTTTAATCACTGAAAGCAGAAACTCCTGACAAGAATTTAAGTTGTGAAGTAATGCACTTTTCCTTTCTCACTCTTTCTCAGCCATGAATCTCAGTAAGATTTTTTAAATGTCCATTTCCTGTAATTTTGGTAATTTTAGAGTATAATTATTTTTACATTTTTATGATGCCTTTGGGGTATCATTACAAATATTTTTTAAACATTTAAACTTAGAAAAATAAAATTAAGTAATAGCTTCTCTTAAGGAGAGACTGTCAGCCCTGTTCTGAATAAACAATCCCTTTTAAAAGCAATCTAGAGATTTATATCCACTGTAACCATAGAAATTAATCTTGAGTTTAAACAAAATAGAATAAAACATAATTTATTTAACTACAATCAGAACACTGCTATTGCAAATGAAAGCTGGGTTTCTGTTTTTTAATTCAATAGACAGCTTTGTATGTAGTCATAAGATTTTTACTTGATGGGCTACTTCTAACAACTGAATCATACTCAACCAATTTGAACAAAGCATTCAGATTTCTGAGTATTTCAATTTTACTTGAGATAAATGTCAATCAGTAAGAAAAAAGTTGAAGTCTTCAAATTAAAGAAGCTGAAGTTAAATGTAAAAAACACTTAATGATAAGAGCAATCTTGAGAAACTGCTATGACATTGTGAGGCAAACAAGAAAGCATTAAAATTTTTTATGAGTTTTTCATATAAAAAGTTTGGGAATAGCAGAGAAGAAAAAAAAAGCACAAACTGGGAAACATTTATACGTCAGCATAGCTAAAAAAAATGACATTATGTTCAGAAAAAAAACCCACAACCAAACCCAGTGTTTCCTATAGAATAAAAGTATTTACAAGGCTGCATGAAACATTCCAGCATGCACACCCTCAAAAACAATGATAATGCTTAGAGAACTTCAAGGTTAAAATAATTAAATATTTATTGCTCAGTTAAGTAAGAGCTAAGAGTATCAGCATTTGCTGTATTTTTAAAAAGCAAGGAAAAGAACTTGAAGTTCACATGACAAAACACTGATATGCTTCACAATATTACATCAATACAAGAAATCATAGCCCAAAACCTAGGAAATTTTTCACATCACAACAGATTGAAATAGTTTCCTGTTAGAACGTCTGTAACAGCCATAAACTTAACAGGAGTTGTGAAAAATATAAAAGTATACAGTAGAATGAATCTTTATCAAAAGAAATACAACCTAACAGATCAGTTCTCTAATTCTAAACTATTATCAGACTACCATATAAGAGAAAAAAAAAAAAAAAATCAGCCTCACTTAGAACTAGAAAGCTAAACTCTGAACTCTATACTCTAAACCCCTTTATTCTATCTATTATACAATGACAGATACGTAACCGCAGAAGAGCTAGAAAGAAAATTAAGCTGCTTAAAATCCAGAAGTTTCTAAAAGGACTAAAAAAGTTTATAAGCCAGAGTACCAACTCTGAAGTCTTCAGGAAGCTCCTCTACATGGGGTGACACCACAATTTGAAAACCAGCAAGCTGCTACAATACTTGCAGCTGAAAAACACAGTGTTTCCCACAATTTGAAACTTTATCACAGGCAGTGAGAAAAAAATTAAAGTTGGAATAAAGAGATGAGTTTCCAGAATGCCATTGCCCTCACCTACTTGACTGAAAGTCTTTTAAAGAAGTGGACAGCTGAACATAAAAGGGCAACCATTACAAAAGCACTGATTTCAAAGAGTACGGTTTTGTTGCCGATATTGAAAATGACATTCTCTACCCCAATGTATGAACAGTTCTAGAACGCCCCATCAATCCAACCAGACTACAATCTGCAGTGTTACTCGTTTACTCCAAATACTTTTGTCTGTAGATCCCCCTGTAAAACCTCACTTGAGCAAAACCTGAACCTGGCTCTTCATTCACAGCCAGAAACCAAAGTGTTAGTTACAACAGCTTTAACTTTTACCATCAAGAATACAAAGGTAACACAATGGCACACTGACAATATTTTTAACATGAGCTCCCTCTAAAGTCATCTCTCTCATACAGAGAATGTAGGTGACTTTTCCCGGCAAAATAACCTTCACTTGTCTTGCAAAAAAAGGTAGATTGCGTACTCCTGTTATCCTCCCCCCACTCCCTCCTTCACACATATGCACCCTTCCCAGGAAAAATTTCAATTTCTTCCAGCTGCATGAAAGCCTGATGGCACTGAACGTACTATATGTTCTTCTTACCAGCACCTCAAAGAGAAATTTATGAAAACCTCTGTGTCTAGCAATGCTCCTTAGCAGCAATGGCAAAAATATGTCAAAATAGCATACATTTAGGGCCTGGAGCATCCTGGCCCAAATTGATCCTTGCTCTTGCAACATCACTATTATTAGTAAGCAGAAAAGAAACTTGGATGTGATTGGGGCAAGCTAAGCAACTGTGTAATAAGACACATAAACATACATTATCCTAACCAATGCTAACATGGGAGATACAAGCTTCTGGTCTCCTCCTCTCACCCCAGCCTGTAAAGGAGAATGATCTAGCAGACTCAGCCAAAGTCAAGGCTCACACGAACATAAGAAAGCTTGGCTTATAATACAAATGGGAAAGAAGAAACTCAATGAAGCGGATGTTGCAAGGCCATAAAATACAACAGTCCATTCCTGTCTCCCAGATAACTCACCTGTTTACCGTAAGAGGCTACCCCTCCCTGCAATGTATTACTCAATTCTGAAAGCATTATGTCTATCTCTACAAAGCCTCAAATTCATAGGAGCCCACAACTTAACATAGTGGGTAGCTCTTTGATGGTAGGTATCCACAGAAAAGAAAATACATAATGTGCAAATAGAGAGACAACACAGAAACAACTACAAGAAAACACTACAGCAAAAAGCACTGACACACAAGAGGAAAGAAAAGAGTTGGCTGAAATAAAAAGAAACAGCATCTGCACTGAGACATACCACCACCATACACTGCTGCATCAAGTCTGAGGCTTCAGCCAGCAGTCAACTAACTCCAAAGGGCCTCCAAGAAGAAAGGGCTGTAAACTACGGAGTTATCTTCATGGCTGCTCAGGAAAGCAACACAGCCTCCATTCTGAAATTAAGTGACTATAAAACTGAGCTCCCAGCCAGCTGTGAGGCAATCTTAGGAAGCAAAATGGTGAAACACACTGTGACATATCTTATATTCACAAGCACTTTGCAGCAAGAGCACACTTTGTTATCCAGCACCTAAGTACACTGAGGTAAGATCACGTTAACTACCAGTGGGAAGAAAGACATTGTGCTTATTCTGTAAACTCTGATGAATCACAAGAGCTTCAGAAGACAAAATCTATTTAAAAACTATTTTGCAAAATTAACTTGAGTTCTGATTTTACTTGAAACAATCTACTAGAATGAGTAAAACAGGGACTGCTTCCCTCCCTGCCTGATTTTTAAGATATATTTCATAGGCAACATCACAGTTTTTCTACAGCTTGTGGCACACGAACATTTCAAAGACATTAGAGTTTTCATAGAGGCCTTTTCACAACTTTCTGCTAATCTACATATGGCCATTGCTGTAGCATGTAGGGCAAGGAAGAACCATCAAGTAACTAAAACACCACCATATCAACAGGTAAACACATACAAACTGTCCACAAGTTTATAGATTAAGCAGTAAGAGTTACTAAGAACCTTTGTGTTAAGATTCAGCGTCCATCAAGCAGTTTCATTGTGTCTCGCCAACCTCTACAGTGGTGGTGGGGGGGAAAATCAATGTTACCTCTGTGCCTTTTGCCATAACAACTAGATTGCCCAGGCTGGGCTGCAATAGCTAAGCGCTACTGCATTGCGGGGGGAAATAACGAAACAACTGGATAGAAAATACTTGTGTTTCAGCAAATATGCATACGTAGAAATAGGAGTATCTCTTGTAAGATGGATACTGGTTTGTATGCAATCTTCGCTCAAGGTTAGAGTAAAATGCTACTGCAATTTGCCACACCAATGTTTCACAGCTCTTATATAAATTCTGTGAACAGTCTCTCATGTTAAGGACAGAAGTGATACTATGTTTTCCATTTTTTATTTGGGTTACAAACACCTTATTTACAGATGTCATACCACTGCTCCACAGTTCTGTTCTGCATTGCAGACGAGTCAGTACTACTGAAATACATTTTGTCGGTATTTCAGTATTCTGCTGATGCACTGGCATGATGTACTCAGGAAGAGAGAAAGGTAAACATGAGGTACCTCCCCAGTAGGGAGCTATCTCACTAGCAA
Organism: Anarhynchus alexandrinus; assembly: GCA_008711295.1. Taxonomy (NCBI): domain Eukaryota; kingdom Metazoa; phylum Chordata; class Aves; order Charadriiformes; family Charadriidae; genus Anarhynchus; species Anarhynchus alexandrinus. Next base: position 1,151,132 of record VUYV01000190.1, on the reverse strand, counting down.
CTCTGAAGATGAACATTTTAAGGCTATGAATCAGAATTAAAGCACAAAATCTTAATATTGGGAAGAAAATTTACCATAAAGAGACTGCCAAGATTACGTGGTAAATGTCAAGCAAATATCTGACTGTATGAGTAGATGGAATGGGAATTTGCAAAGCTCAAAGACACAGGTGAAAAAATAAGAGCAACACTGAAAAGTGAAGGAAGGGAAGAATTGAAGATGGAAGAGAGAACAAAAACGGCAAGCGAAGGGCACGGTCTGAGATCAAGAACAAAAAAACCCAAAACGTTGTAAGATGCATCCTGGCTAAAGCAATAATTACATTTTCTGTGCAAATGTGAGAGACACCAGAGACACAACAGCTGGCATGTATTTGGAAGAATGGGACCCTTATTTATGGTAATAAAACAAAAAAAACACTTAACAGGGGGAAGAAACAAACCCCCAAACCAATAATTTAATCTATTAGGATGTAAAATATTCTCCTTGAAAGTGTTCAAAATAGACTAAACAAAACACTGTATGCTTTAGATACTCTAGCAAATAGAGGGTTAATGTGACCTCATGTTTTTAGTAGCATGTTTTACTCCTTTGCACATCAGCATTAGAACCAGAGCATCCCAAAATTATGATTTTTCCCCACAGAAACACATGACGATTTCAAATGCCTGCAGCTCTAATATTATACCAATGGAAAAGCATATTGTTGAATGCACTGTATAACTGTATAGCAACAGTGCAGATATCAAAAGCCATGATATCTAAACCAGTTTGAAGGTAATTTTTTTTTGTCCTGAATGATCTTCAGTCCCCTTCATAACTATTCAAACACTGTTTCTGCAATAAGCAACTCAAGTGTCTGACATGACTACACCATCAGTAAGCAAGGAAAAGACAGACATAAATTACTAATCATAGAAAAACAGAGAAGGAAAATAAAAACTGTTGTCTAAATAAAAAGTTTTACTAATGTAAATTTGCTTAGTCATATTTAGTTGCACTGTATCAAATTAGCTGAACTATGACTTTTTATGAAGTTTAAGTAACTCAACATGATTTTTCTTTTATTTAAACTGATTTGAGGAATTTGCACTTTAAAAAACAAAAAAGCATAGCTTTAATGACTGCATGCATCTTTTAATTGCTTAATTAGCAGCCATTACTGATATTAAATAATGATATGAAAGAAAAGGAAAAAGTCCAAAAAGCAAGAGCTGGAAAAGAGAGGGGGGGGGAAGACAAAGGAAAAAGAATTAATTATATAGATTAGAGCTTCACATGGACTGCCCTTTTCCTTTTAATTTCTTTGTCTTATAAGACAAATTAGAGAGCAATAAAAGGAATAAGCCTGCCTTCTGTTGCAGGAAAAGAAGTAAAACAATTGACTAGATATTTGTGGGCAACCAATTTATCCTTCCTGGAGTTAAAGTTTTCTTACTATTTAATTAAACAAGCAACTATTAATTCTGCAGTATGTGCTTGTAGAAAATCAGGAAACAAATACAGTAACAAAGGAATCACATATAGTGAAAACGAAGAAGAAAATACCAACAAAAAGAAATCAGTAGCACTAAAACTGTGAGAAAGATTTCAAAAGAGAGCTATGATGAAAAACAACACAGAGCCAGAAATAAAAGCACACTTTGTGGAAAAAAAAGCGTGCTTGAAGTAACAAATGAATGCAAAAGCAAGCTACTCTTTTAAATGAGTGAAACAGGAGAAAATGGGGTGAGTCCTGAAAAGCCACTATTTTTTGCCAAAGTCAAGTCCAGGGATTATAATACAGTTAATATTCCCTTTAGATTTAAAAATGATCCTACAAGGAAAATTAAATGCGTTTACTTGAACAGAGGCAGTTATAAGATGCGTGCTCTCTGCCTGGTTCGGAGCACGTGCTCCGAGGCAGAGGACGAACGTACAATTGCAAGAGCCGACTTCAGTAATCTCGTTTGAAAACAGCAACACAAAAATACCCACTGAAGCATAAAGGACAAATACTTTCACTTTTAAAACTTCCCTTTCCATTAAACTGAAAACACTGTTTTTTAAAAAAATAATAGTACAGACTGTTTTTCTCTTACATTACAAATATAAAGTGTATGTAATGCACATGGCAGAAAATCTATTAGGCAGCATTAGTTGAATGCAGCTTCATAACTGAAATTTGGTAGTTTCTTGCAACAGTCACCAAACAAAGTCCTTTTGCTAACGAGCAAAGAAGTGGAACTGTACCAATCAACCCTCACTTGGGACAGAGAGTTGATAAGGTCATGAAAAATCTTGAAAGAGACTATGAAACAGTAATTTTTCTATTTTTACTGTAGCACAATTTTTGTGTATTGTAGCAGGCATTACACTTTCAATGATTACTGTTAGTAGCCTAAGCATTTGGGGTGAGAGGAGGAGTGTCACTACACCTTAGAATAAAAATTATCTAGATCAGACTAAACACAGTGCAAAATCTAGACTTTTCATTTCAGGTAACCTACAGACTAAAGGCATTGCCTTAGTTTACTCTCAGAACATACTCACTTTAGCTGTTGGTCTAAAATGCATTTGTTTCTGAAGTTGTGTTCAACACTGAAGCTCTTTAAAATGAAATGGAGCACAAGTAACAAATTCAGCATCCTGGATGTAGTAGCCTTTTCCTATGAAGCTATAAGACAATTTTATTACATAAATTAAAAATTCAGAAATTTGTATCAACCATCCTTACTTTCAATTACAAAGCCTGCTGAATGGCAGCATAAACTTTACCAGAATTTCCAGGTGATTTGTTTATTTCTTATGGCCATTACGGTAAAGAGGGAAAAAAAAAAGTGCTCGGGGACTTACTGGAAGCGCTTGATGTTTTTAGACAGCGTATTGTCCTATCACCTATGATAAATCTACTAATACAAATATGATTGAACAACAGACTATGACATTTGCCCTTAGCGAAGGTCTTCTCAGCTCCTAATGTGGAGTTAAAGCAGGGAGGAAAGAAGTACTCTGTGCTTTTATAAATAGGATTTTGATGAAGGACTGAAATTGAAGACTGGATTTCCTGACTTCTGAGTGCATGACAGCTGTTCTTTTTTGCAAGGAAAAAAAAAAAAGACTGATGTTATACACCAAAAACTACTACATTTTCTTATCACATACTATTACAAATTTTGCTTTAAAATTATGACTATGAAAATAATTTTATATATTTCCCTATTACCTTCTCAGAACACTATCATTCATCCAGAAAACTACTATACACTACAAAAAAAACCCAGAAGACAAACACTAGAGAACTTTTCCCATGCTTACAAAATATAGAGACAAAATACATTCAGAATAATCAATGAGTCTCTCGGGTCTCTCAGCTTTACTGTTAAGCAACATTTCGTTAGATCAGTTTTTTTCTCAAGTGTTACAAGGAAAACCAATTAAACATCAAAAGATTCCTGCTTGTCACATCAAATTTACTACTCATTGCAACAGTATGCCTTATTCAATAAATACGTGTTGACTTGGAAGTCATCATGAACCACATTCTTAACTAATCACAGCAACTGCTACAAAATACTGATTACTATTACGAATCAGTAAGTTAAACTAAAAGCAGCAATTATCGTAGCCTTCACTTGCCAAGAGATGCCATTCCATCAACAGCACACCACACAATTAGGACTTAAAAATATAGTGTTTATTCTGTCCTTAATCATTGCTCCTCCACTGCTACCCAAGAGATAGGAAATGTACTACTGCAACAACAGAAGTCTTGCATGCTACGGTTGGTTTCTGCAAACTACACACATCTTTATTGCAAAGAACACTTCTCAAGTGAAGGTTGCACGTAAACTATCGTATAAGGAATAAGAATATCATGTTGGCAAAGTTATTATGTCAGACAGTGAATGCAGCACAAGACTCTTCTCAGCAACATGTACATTATGTGGTTTGTTTCATTTGTGCGATAATATCAAAAGATGCCTGGGCTTCCACTTGGTGGTCAGAGGGATAACCTATACTAGCTGCTACAATTTGTAGCTGTGTATGTATTTTTTAACACTGTCTATATGGCTGAAAGGATAGTCTGTTTGCTTTAACTGGAATAAAGTAACAAAATAGTTGAAAATATATTCAGCATAGTTTCTAATCTGTGTCAACAACTGGCAATACTGCAGTCAGGTAGGTTTGGGGTTAGTTTTTCTAAAAGAGCAAAAAACAAAGTTTTGGGTTTTTTTTAATCTGAACATTAAATATATATATGAGCACAGAGAATAATAACATCATTTTGTTCATATAATTTCATTGTAGTAATACTAAAGACTCAAAAGAGCTAGTTAACCCACTTGTACTACATTTAAAATTACTTATTCAGTAAACTCTTAGGACTTGGTGTCATTTTATTAACTTCACTGGGTTAAAAATGCTGTAAACACTAGGTCAAGAAGTAAAAATTTTCATGATCTAGCAACTAGGAAGCAAAATAAATCCTTTAAAAACTATCAAACAAAGCTAAAAATAAAATTAGATATAAATTCAAGTTTTAGACTGTGGTCAATTGAGGTCTAGACAAAACCCTATGTTTGTTCACTGCCTAGTCTCCAGTCTGCTCCAAGTTTGAAAAGGTAATTGAACTCAGTCTGTAATTACTGGATTAGATACAGATGGGCTCTGTACATTTCAGAGGAGGAAAGAACTGTTTTGATTCATTTTATGATTGCCTGTAAGGTCAAACTTTTCAAAATGTACTTTCATCTGTTAAATGGTTTCTCAAAGTCCCAGGGGGACATCTTCAATAACTGATGTTTTAAGCAATTTGGGTCTATCAGATCCAGTCTTTGAGTGTAATACACTGTCCATTTTCTGGAATTATAAATGTGCATGTAGGTTAATTGCTACAACTCGTACATATTTTCAAAACTACACTTTTTCGAAAAATTTTACCCAACAACTGTTACACATAAATATTTGTAGAATTATTTTGGTTTAGGCTACAGAGTATCTTTGGAAATATTAATAAATAGCACAAATTAGAAGTGCCCTTACTTGTAAGTCCTTCCCATTTGTCAGAAGTTTCTGAGAATGCTCTCTTAGGACCCAATTCAACAATGTATGAACTGTCCCAAAGAATTCAATTTGCTTCTTACAAACCAAAATAGTGAGGAATGTACCTTAATAAAAAATCCTAAAAAGCACTTGAGAAGACTTCTCTTTTAGCACTCTCTTATTTGAGCCTTCATCCTCACTCTCACTCAAAAGATAAAAAGTAGAACAAGCATTGAGCATTAAACTTTCACTCTGCTAAGAGTTTTTTTCAAAATATTTTCTTCAATTAAATCAACCATAACTCTGTAGCCTGTTTCAGTACAACCAGGATTTCATCTTGCATCTTTAAATGCCTTGCTTAGTTACAAGTTCAAATGCTCCACAAACGATATCTAGCTCTGCTCTCAGTTAGGGACTGTCAGAACTACCGTAATAGCAATTTAAAGCAGAAAACACACCATGCAATCAGAAGGCAATATAATAGTTTGGTTCATAGTCTTAAAAGAGGTAGGAAACTTAATTCCAAACAACTTACTATTCAAGAGTTTCAGTTTATTTGCACTACAACAACCTTCTTGCCTATAAAATTCCAATAAGAAAGTATTTTTTGTTACAACATACATTTGTGTTTAATCAACAACAATCTCACCACCAGCAGCCTCAGTCAAACAGTTATCTTTGTAGGATCAGACACCTATAAAGCTGTTCTGCCAGAGATTTAGTATTTAAGCACCAGCAATAAGGATAACAGGAAATATGTTAATATAATCTCCCTCTGTCTCCAAGTGTACTAATAAAAGAGGCTTAGGAGCATAGCAATTTATCTCATTTAATTTCCACAATTGACATTTTATTCATATTATTTCAAAGTCCTCCACATAAGGGACAAAACCTGGAGTCAGAACCAACCACCACAAAGCCCCAGGAGAAAGATGCACAATAATAACAGTTATTCCTATGCCTGCTCTCACAGAAGATCGTGCCTATCATCATCAGTCGATTCATACAAATATGTTTGTTCAAAACAGTTCAATCCATAAAATGCTTGCAAACAAATGATGGGTTTTTGGAATAGTAGGTCTTTTTTAAACACAAGAGCATCAATAACAACCACACGTAAACAAATTAAGAAAACAATCTTTGAAGTAAACTTCTGATTCTTATTAGTGTCAAAAACAAGCACTCAGATTTACTCAAAAGATAAAATCCATGTAATATTTGCATTACCTTCCTTCCCATATCTCTAATGGATACTTTTAAATGTATTTCTTCAAAACTGGAATAACGTTCAGATTAGAATTTACATAGGGCGCATATGTTTAATTCAATAAAATAAGAATCGATCTTTATTTAAGAGCTATACAGAGATGGTGTCTTTTCATTCACTGTAAGCAAAAAAAAATTCCTTCAAAAACCATACATGCCTTATCTTCCCCACAAAATAAAATTATAATAATTATTTCAAGTGTATTGTGTGAACCCACAAACCACTCCTGAAATGACTGTAATTTTTCAGACAATAAATTGTGAAGAAATGGTAAAGTACTAGCCAGACCACAGCACTGTCCATTCCATATGCCATAACACAGAAGAAAATAAATATGATATAAGAAGTTATACTAGGTCACATTTTAGACCAACTAATTAACTTTGATATTTTTTCCTTTTTCTACTCCTTTACATTTTGATTACCTTTAAGAAGTATTTTCCTGTATTTGCCATACACTCCTTTATACTGTATTCAAAACATAAGACACAGTATCTGAGCTCTCATAAGTATTTCTCACCCATACTTTAATGGGTTCCACAGTGAGCTAAAAAACTTAATGACATTGTTTCCTATTCCTAAGAGAAATAAAGTGTATTCTTACAATAAGCTAGTCTTGCTCATATTATGGCGTATCATTGTGTCTTCACACAAATCTTTAAAAACAAAAAAGAAGAGGTATCCAATTCATATACATGAAGCTGAGTCAGTATGCAGACTACAGCAATGTAGTATTATTTAATCAATGAATACCTCACCTTGGTTATGAACTTCTTCAGTCTTTAAGAAAACCAAATCATTTAACTGTCTTTGTACATCCATTCCTCCTCTGAAACTTGTGAGGACAAAAATCAGAAAAAAAACACCAACAAACCAAACATTAAAAAGTGGTTGCTTACTTTGCAGTAAGTAACTTCTGTGGTAGATAACTTGATTAAGCACCCTATTAAGTCTAACATAGATATTTTATTTTATAAATACTTTAACACGTTGTTTCCTGTAAGTTCATTTATTATTAAAAATGAAGACAGAACATTCATACATTCGCACAGTCTAGGGTCAGACTGATCAGAGTCATAGGTCACTGAAGCAGTAGTCTGGGATTTGGGAAACCAGTATCCAATTCTTTGCTTTGGTACAAAGCAGTGTCCCATATGTAAAAAGGAATTCCTGAGCCATCCTGAAACATCAGAACTGGACACAACATTTTGTCATTTTAGTAGTGCTATATGCTTTTCCTTTAATTGATTATTCCCGCAATGTTTCATTAAACTTACATCTTTTGAAAACTTAAGAGTCAATACCAAAATAAAGACACTTATGTACAGTATTTATTAGGAGCCGAAGAGACCAAATTATGCCCTACCATATCCACAATCAGAATCAATAAACGCCCTGTTTGCACATGCAAAGGTAATATCATGCCCAAGAATCTTTGCATATATGTAGTAATTTTTCTATATAGTTGAATGAGCCATGCCTTAATTTAAGCCTACAGAAAGGAACACTTTCCATTGAATATCACAGCAGAAACTACAGTGTGCATCACACCATCCAGCTGAATCGACCCAAAGAAAATAACATATAAAAGACAACTGGAGAAAGGAGAATTTTAAATTAATCAAAAATTTGTAGCTGTCACTTGAAAACGGGTATGCAACAAGGTTCTGAAAGAAGAATATCGCAAGAACATACACATCTGTTTAATATTACAAGCCAACTGTCAACATCCTAAGTGAAGTTTTAATTTAATATTTTTTCTTTCTTGATGTTTTACCTTTAGTCAATGCCTTATGAGAGTATCAGCTTTCTATAAGAAACTGTTAAATATAAAGAAATGTTATTGTAGCATGTTTATAAAATCATAGTTCGAGAACTTTTTATTTTTCTAAAGCCTGACCACAACTTAATTATCTGCAGGACATTCCAAGCTCACAATTGCAAGCTCCAGTTCCCAAGCAATTTTAAACAATATCTACTGTACAGGACATACGGTATTGTAAATACCACAACATGGTAATGTTTCCAAAAGTCAGCATTGGAGCCTTTAGACATGGGTTTTATTTTCAATAAATATTTGTTTCCCTACTAATCATTAAATGGTTTTCATCACCATTACATGTTTGTCTTTCCCGTGACAGTTTGCTATCACCATTTATTTTAATATAAGTGAACCAGTTATAAGGAAGACAGATATAATGTATAACATGCCTTATGTTATATATAAAGTGTCATAAGAGTAAGCAGTGTGTTCATGTGCAGCTTACACAATGTTTTGCTTCTTTTCCAGGAAAGAGCAAGAGTAAAAGCAAGAAAAAAAAACTTGTTAAACTGGAGATAAGGTAGGGGGAAAAATTAGACCTTTAGCTCAGCCAAAAACTCTGAGAGGAAAAGAAATTCCAGCTTAAGAAAGAGAAATCTCAAAAAGCCTGGGAATTCAAAATTGTTTCTATTTTGTAAGAATATCCAAACCACTAGAAAATAGTCAAGAAGAAAAAAAATCCATGATGCAATTACTCCTGTATTTTATACATCAATCTGAAACCCAGCAGATGATACAATACTTCTAGAACAACTCAGAACTCCAAAAGTATGTTTTCCTCTCCAAAACACCAATACTCAACACATTGCTGACAAACTCCCCTGTCTTCCTGCCCCTTTAATCAACTTTCCCTTCCTCTGGAGACTGAGGACTCTGGCTACTTTGTGCTCCCTGGCACGCTGCTGCCATGGAGCCAATGTGAGGAGTCCCCACTGCACCCATGGTGGGCTGCCATATAACCCCATGCTTCGTTCTCAGCTCCTCTTTTACCTGCCTCGCCTCAAGTGTGTATTTTGTTCCAGAGTCCTGCAGCAAGATTATTTCTGGTCTTGTAAATGTAGTGATATTTCACTTTCACCTGTACTAAACATCGGAGGACTTACTTCCCCCAGTCCCAACTGAAACAAAACCAAATAATCACTGAATGATCACACTAGAATTCTAATTCAAATATTAGAATATTACTCCATATTAGAGCTCTAATAAACTTATGAGTCAAACTAAGACCCCTTCTCTTATTTTCAACCATAGACCAGCATAACATTTAAGAGCTTCTGGTTATCCTCACAGGACCTCCACCAACATCATTCACTTGAAACCCATTTCACGTTTGCTATCTGAGACGTGGATAGGTGGGAAACACCAGTCTGTTGCATCTTGTACTACAGAAACAAAATATTCAATTTAGAATCAGTGAGAATCATCCACATTCAAAACCATTTTAAAAAGTCAACCAAAAAAAGAAACATTCAGTGGGAAACAAGCAGCAATCTATTAATAGCGGAAAAGTAAAGACTGAAAGGAAGTTGGATTACATTTAAATGTATCTGGTTTTTGTTTTGTTTGTTTGTTTTTTCAAATGCTGGACAATATCTACAGAAATGGAATACACTTGAATTTGAGCAGATGCAGCACATCCGCTTTTATATTGCTCTCTCCATCCTCCATTAAAAGGGAAGGCAGAGCCAGAATGAAAAGGTAAAAACAGACAACAAACACCTCAAGGTTGGTACCTGATCACTATAAAAAGTCATTTTTTGGCAGACAGAAAGCTTTGACACACCACCCTGAAGTCAGGAAACTCACATTTTCAAGAAAGTATCCATCATTTAAAATTCTCTGCAATTATATCACACTGTAATATTTGCAACACTAAAGAACATTTTCCCAAAATTGCTGGAAACAATTTATACCTCCAATTTTCACCCTTTAATTGCTTTCACTGCTGAAGCTATCATACCAGGTTTTTAATATTTGCCAGTCTGAAAAATATTTTCAAGTATAGCGGTCTGAAGTTTCAAAGCCAGAGCATGTAATCACATAATCTTTCACTAGAAGGTTATATCCTTTTGTCTATGGTAAAACATACAAAAACTTAATCCACTCATTACCAAAAATCACAAGGAATCAGCTCAGTGTTACAGCAGTAACTAATCCTGGTGACCAAAACGAGCCCCAATTAGCAAAAAATGCAAGTGTCAGTACTACTTGTTGAAAGCAATGATTTGTAACCAATTTTTTGAGAAGTTCCAAAATATTTATGCTTTGAAATAGCCATTCGCTGAGATTAAGAGAATTGAAACTTCTTTTTCTGATCATACGTGTGAAGCATAGCTGGCATCCTAAATTACAGTAACTCCCCATTTTATTAATATTTCAATACACTTCAGAGTTCGAAGCAATTAGCACTTGTGATGACTCAGAAATTCTGTTCACTAATTGTCACAGAGAAGAAAATTCCTTAGCCGAAGTCTAGATTTAGCAGAAACTAACAAAAGTAGTACTTTTCAAATGTCCAAAACCATCCCTCTCTAACTCAACAAGCAGGATACACCATAAACAAAGAAAATGACAACTGCAGGATGCTGGGAAGAGTCACGGGTAAGCTCTTCTCTGGGCTACTATCCACCAAACTTGTCCTATTTTCGAAAAGGAGGAAGAGGAGGAGAATCAGAACATTAAAGTTACTAACTTCCAGAGAAATTAGCTTTATTTTGGCCTCACTGCTAAAAATAAAAATAAATCTAAAGTTAAATCTCTAACAAATCATACTGATATTCTTTTGAGTCTGCTTATTTTTAAGTTCATTTCTGTCCCAAACGAGACTACATTTTAAAAAACATAAATACAGAGCTCAAAGCTTCTAGTAATGACAGTATATCAGAGTACTCAAAATAATGAGCTGTTCCTGCTCCAAAATCTTTGATAAAGAACTCAAGAGAAACAGTAAAAAGCATAAATGCATCAATTAAATTCACTAACCTGTAAATATTGAGTTTCATTCTCGCTCTTCCTCCTTCCATTTCCCTTCCTTTCTTATTTAGATGTATTTTATCATAACCTCCATATCATTTCCTCGTATTCATTCTTTTTTTTTAACCCATATTTCTACCTCTCATGATAGACTGTCTCTTCTCCAACCTACATTATTCCATTTTCTTCCAATTAAACCTGCTCACTTTCTGTTGTCTTTCTCCTCCATTGTATCTCTTGAGCTTTTCAGATGCCCCAGGACCCACCACCCTGCCCCCAGCCCTCCCTTCTTCTTCAGATGTCATGCTAATGTAACCCATGTTTGAGAAAAGAAGGAGGCTACATCAGCTTTCTTCCAATTCCATATGCACTACAAATTTCCATAAATTTTATCCTTATTCGTGGCAAGATGACAAATCAAGAACTCGCAGGAGGTGTTAGTTTAATGGACAACCACGGTCGGCAAAAGAATTCATAGTAACCAGCTACATGATGCAACAGTTCCTCCAAAAAACACACAACCAAACTGGAAGGAGGTGAGGACGAAGACAAGGCCTTCAAAATGGGAACTGCAGCCATAGATACTGTTGGACTCTTCAGCATCACATGAGGTCCAGTTAGTCAAAACAAAACTAACAGGCAACTAAGGAAAGTTGACTCCCAAGCCAACTTCTAATCCTGCTGTTCAGTTACATTCAGAAAACAATTCCCATGGAGTTAAGAAAGTACTTAAAAACAAACAAACAAAGCAGGGGGGGACAATGACAGACATTTGCACAGACATTTCCCAAATGTAAAAGTTCATAACTCTTCCCCCAAGGCCAACCTATACCCTCACCACTGTTACTCATGTGAGTTTTCCTAAAACCAGAAGCATCACATGGGGAACATTAGTGATTTGGCATTTAATCCTATTGCATTAAACAAGGTCAACATCTCATTCCTCTCCAAAAACCTTTAAAAAAAAAAAAAAAAGAATCTTTCCTCTGCTATTTCCTTAACCATTTTTTTATGTGTTTCTCCTCTACTAATTAAAATTATCAACTTCTTTCCCTTCCATCTCTCAAGCTAAATTTCTTCTCTAGCAAGGATGAAGGAAATGAGAAGTAAAAACAATAAATGCCCATAATAAAAAACTAACATCAACCATAATTTACACAGAGGAAGAGATAAATCTAAAATATTAGACAGCAATACACTAACTCCCCATTTGGGTAAGTGTAATTCAGAATCATATTTTCTGCCTAGAAAATGGGGGAGGGAAACCCCTGCACATGTAAACGAGCACTTTGTGAACAAGCACTGTGAACTTTGAGGAAAGAAGTGACTGTTCATAACAGTCAGAATTAATTCTAATGACCTCAGCTATGGGCCCAATTTATTAGAACTTACCTCTCATTAAAAGTTAAGTGAAATGAAATATCACTTGCTGTCCAAAATTTGGCACGGTCATTAATTTCTAATAAAGACTATAATTGGCTATTCCATAAGCAGTATATATTTCCCTTGCATCTAAATATTCTCTCATGGGAGTTATTCTTATGTAATCATTAGAGTCAAAACGATCGTATAAATTAACCTTAGTAAATCAGGTTAGAATTTTTTAGTTTGAGTATAAAACCAAAACCATTAAAGCACACCATTTAAACCATTTTTGGCCATTTCCCTCACAGCACTGGTTAGTATCAGTAATGCAATTACAACAGAAGTAGTTCACTACGTGACCATGCAGTCTTTGATGCACCGCCTGTGTTCTGCCATGGACTTTAAAGGTACCGCTCTCAGATATGGAAGTTCTCAGGATTAAGTCCCATTCAAGTCTATTCCAGACCTGGCAAATACATGTCCCATCCTATAAAGAGTTAACACAGCCAGCTGCCCGTTTCATTATTTTGGATATTTCCATGTCTTTTAAAAAGCTTACACATAATTTGTTACATTCTGGAGATGCCAACCTGAACTTGACTCGGAACCAGCAGCATAATTATTATTATTATCATATTCCAATACATTTTTTAATACTTGGCATTTTTATTTTCATACACTTTTTACTTTTAGAACAGGGATGGTATTACTCCCTGCATCAGCAGATTGGTACCTACCTACCACTGAAGCTATTATATATCCAAAAGAAGACAGTGGAAAAGCCTGTGAACTTCTGAATCTGCAAGCCAACAATTTTCTAATGACAGTAAAATGGTATTAAGCATGAGGACTCCTTTGTTTGAAATCTATATTTAATCATCTAGTAATATTTTTCAAGCTTTTTTTTTATTTGTAAACCCCTAGAAATTTTCCAGTGAAGGTGCAGACTTGCCTTTCTCTACTAGCTCCATGTACTGGCTACTGACTATATACTGTAACCAGACCCATTACACAACTGTGGTGGCTGAATTTTATTCTTGGTACCTCTTCAAACAATCCTGAATAGTCTGAAAGGGATCAGAAAGTATATATGTTTAAATACAATCACTTTTAATTGTGCTATGTTAATAATTATGTCACGCTATTCAATGTGGTCCTATATGGTCAATTTGGGGGACCAGCTGCTGGTTTGGGCATTCCCCATGCTTTTTTAGGTTTTATTAATGCAGTAACAGTGGCAAAGATTAAGGCACCGTAAACGCCATATACAAACAGCCCTACCCCTTTTTTCTCCTAGGAAAATGCTCCAAATACCAAACTGTGCAAAGATACGCAGGAAGATCCCATTTGGGACCAAGGACAAAACATCAGCTCTCCATCTCTTCTAATAGCAATGCTATTTTGAATTATCCCATGGGCTGTATCCAAACAATGAAACACATTAGACTTATGCAGGTATGCATGAAGAGCTGTTTTACTCAGAGTATGTAACATTAGAAAAAAAACCAACACACCAAACAAACAAAAAGGCCACCACTAACCTACGTGTAGCCAGAGCAGCACACTACAAAAGTCAGGTTGCTTTGTAATTAGAAAGTTTGCTCAAAATTTATACTCAATGCCATTTGTTCTAGCTTTCACAAGAACTAGTTTTGCAAAGAAGTTTTATGTGGGGATTTTTCCTCCTCATTACATATTTGTACAGAGCAGCCGAACATATTTTTGATGTGAATATTGGCCTATCATACCAATTTTTTTAAGAATCATTTAATCATCCTACAGAATCCATACACAGAAGTTATATGAAAAACAGATGTTGTAACCTCATGAATCTGGCATCCTTATGCGTTCAACAGCTTCAAACACAGACATATGACCATTCTGAAATTTTGCATTAGAAAGATTTAACCTTTCAAATTTTCCATTCTCAAGGACATTTTTTCAGATATGTTTTTGAAGAATTCATGCTCCAGCACTTCATTTTTCAGCTTTTCACAAAACCTTAAAGAAGAAGAGACTCTCCCTAGCAAAACACAAAATTTCATTCATGGCTGCAATCAAGCCCACCATGAAATTCTGCTTGACCATCAATTTATCTTTATTTCTGTTAATAGGCTATATCAGCCCTGATTCCATCGCTCCAACACATACTAAACAGTCAGCAGTGATAAAAAATTCTCATTCCCTCAATATTTTCCAAATAACTAAGAAAGAAGACAGATGATATTCCAAATAGCTCATACCTGCCATAAAAAAGTAACAGCAAAGGCTTAAACAGTCAGATTTCCTAAGACAGAGGTTCAAGTGCCAAACACCTTCCAAAACTGACAATCTTTTAAAACATCCAAAACTGCAGGTTTAAGACCATGGTAAAGTTGTGAACAAGTGTCATATAAACTGGGCCTATGCTATATCTGAACTGCTTAAGTTTGTCACTGAGCACTTACTTCAAGCACTTTTTTTTTTTCCCCCCACAGAATCACAGGACCTCCCAGATTGGAAAAAACCTGTAAGATCATCTAGTCTAATCATTAACCTAACACTGACAAGCCCACCACTAAACCATGTCCCTAAGCACTAGATCTACACGACCCTTAAATACATCCAGGGATGGGGGAGACACCACCACTGCCCTGGGTAATGCGCTCCAACACCTGATGACCCTTTCAGTAAAGAAATTCTCCCTAATATCCAATCCAAACTTCCCTTGGCACAACTTGAAGCCATTTCCTCTTGTTCTATCACCTGTTACTTGACAGAACAGGTCAACTCCCACCTCTCTGCAACCTCCTTTCAGATAGTTGTAGAGAGCGATAAGGTCTCCCCTCAGCCTCCTTTTCTCCAGGCGAAACAACCCCAGTTCCCTCAGCTGCTCCTCACAAGATGTGCTCCAGACCCCTCACCGCTTTCGTTGCCCTTCTTTGGACATGCTCCAGTGCCACGACATGCACGACAGGGGCCCAAAACTGAACACAGTACTCAAGATGCAGCCTCACCACTGCCGAGTACAGGGGTAAAATCATCTCCCTGGTCCTACTGGCTACACTATTCCTGATACAAGCCAGGATGCCATTGGCCTTCTTAGCCACCTGGGCACAATACTGGCTCATGTTCAGCTGGCTATCAATCAACACCCCCAGGTCCCTCTCTGCTGAGCAGCTTTCCAGCCACTCCTCCCCAAGCCTGTAGCGTTGGCAAGGGTTGTTGTGGCCAAAGTGTAAGACTGCTACACTTCATTGCATGCAACCCCAGCAGTGACAGAACAGGGGGTACATCTGTCTGGCAGAGCATCCCATCACCCCAACAGTGCTCCCGGCATCCGACACCAGCTTCAGTGACCTGGGTGAGTCAGCGCGGCATGGGGAACCAGCAGGAAACTCTGCCAGTAATAAAAAGAAAAGGCAGAGTTTTCTGTTGACCCAGTGAGTTGAACTGATTCGATAAGCTCTAATCCTTCAAAATCTTCAGTCACTTGGCACATTAACTCAGCTTCATCTCACCTCCGATACCATACCAAGGAACGCATGTATTGGGTTCGCATGGCAATATTTTGGTAGCAGCGGGATTACAGGCATGGCTTCTGTGAGGAGCTGCTAGAAGCTTCCCCATGTGTGACAGAGCCAATGCCAGCCAGCTCCAGGATGGAGCTGCTGCTGGTCAAGGCCGAGCCCATCAGTGATGGTGGTAGCACCTCTGGGATGACCCCATTTAAGAAGGGGAAAAAAAAAATCCTGCTGCGCAACAGGAGTGAGAATATGAGAGCAACAGCCCTGCAGACACCAAGGTCAGTGAAGAAGGAGGATGAGGAGGTGCTCCAGGCACCAGAGCAGAGATTCCCCTGCAGCCTGTGGTGAAGACCATGGTGAGACAGGCTGTCCCCCTGCAGCCCACAGAGGTCTACAATGGAGCAGATATCCACCTGCAGCCCATGGAGGACCCCAGGCCAGAGCAGGTGAATGCCCAAAGGAGGCTGTCACCCCATAGGAAACCCATGCTGGAACAGGCTCCTGGCAGGGCCTGTGGACCCGTGGGGAGAGAGGAGCCCACGCTGGAGCAGGTTTGCTGACAGAACATGTGACCCCGTGGGGGACCCATGCTCGAGCAGTCTGTTCCTGAAGGACTTCACCCATGGAGAGGGCCCACGCTGGAGCAGTTCATGAAGAACTGTATCCTGTGGGAAGGACTCACATTGGATAAGTTAGTGGAGGACTGTCTCCCACAGGAGGGACCCCACACTGGAACAGGGTAAGAGCGTGAGGAGTCCTCCCCCTGAGGAGGAAGGAGCAGCAGAGACACCATGTGATGAACGGACTGAAACCCCACATACCCTGTCCCCCTGCACCGCTGAGGGGGAGAAGGTAGAGAAAATTGGGAGTGAAGTTGAGCTCAGGAAGAAAGGAGGGGTAGGGGGAAGGTGTTTTTAAAGATTTGATTTTATTTCTCATTATCCTACTCTGATTTGATTGGTAATGAATTAAACTAATTTCCCCAAGTCGAGTCTGTTTTGCCCATGACGGTAATTAGTGCAGNGTTTAACAATATCACCAGCAACAGCAGTCTCTGCAACTAACATTACAATGGTTTTAGATAACCTCGTAACATCGTTCTGTTACCAACTTCATCTCAAATACAAAAACCTTCATCAGCTCTCCAGACTGCAGCAATACAGTATCCCTGAGCGTAAAACAGTCAGCTTCAAAAAAATACAAATTCATACAGAATGTTGAAGTATTTTTGTGACTAACACAAAATACCAAGAACACACCAAATGTATCCTCCCATCTCTAAACCAGTTTCCCCACACAATATTGAGTCAAGTCAGAGCTCTTATATTCCACATTCTCCATGCCTACTTCAATCCACCTAAAAATCATGCCAAGTTTGAGAATGTAAACCAGGACTTTATATCTGTATCTCCCAGGTGCAATGAAACGTTACCATAAATACAGAAGCCCACTGTGCAGACACAGAGTTTTCTTGGGAAAGAAAAATGAAAATCAACAGAAAATAAGGAACTACTACATCTTTGACAGCTTCTTCTCCAAATGCTAAGCACCTTCAATATTTATTTTTAAACACCAGTTCAAATCTGTGTAAGGGGGGGGGAGGGGGGTGTAAACATTTCCACAGTCCTCAGATCCTACAGCAAAACTCATAGTCCTTCAGAGGGGAAAAAAGGAGGAAGAAAATATACCATGTACGATAGAGGGTTACATTGCTTAATACAGTTCAGCCAAGTGCTCAAACACATTAACAATGTGATACAAAACCTCTGTGGGATGGGATAGAAAGGAGAACTCTGATCCTACAGCTGTGTGGCTGCCCCAGGCAGCTGAGCACCCGCCCAGCCCCACACTCCAGCTGTGCTGCCACATGTGTGGACCAGGGCTGGCTGCCGCTCCCACAGCTTGGAGCACAAGCAAAGTCAGCACAGTTCTACCTGCAAGAAGCCAGGCAAACCCTCCCAGAATATCACATTGAAAGGCGGAGGTCTGTGTGTAGACTCTGCATAAGTATTCCAGTATTTCCATACCTGCATCTCAAATGGAAACCTTCAACTAAGGAATTTGGGTTTGTCTAGTTTGGAGAAAAGGAGGCTGAGGCGTGACCTCATTGCTCTCTACAGCTTCCTGAGGAGTAGTGGGGAGGGAGGCACTGATCTCTTCTCCCTGGGATCCAGCGACAGGACATGTGGGAATGGTTCCNACATACCCTGTCCCCCTGCACCGCTGAGGGGGAGAAGGTAGAGAAAATTGGGAGTGAAGTTGAGCTCAGGAAGAAAGGAGGGGTAGGGGGAAGGTGTTTTTAAAGATTTGATTTTATTTCTCATTATCCTACTCTGATTTGATTGGTAATGAATTAAACTAATTTCCCCAAGTCGAGTCTGTTTTGCCCATGACGGTAATTAGTGCAGGTTCTCTTCCTGTCCTTACCTCAACCCATGAGCTTTTCATTATATTTTCTCTCCCCTGTCCAGCTGAGGAGAGGAGTGACAAAACGGCTTTGGTGGGCACCTGGCATCCAGCCTGGGTCAACTAACCACAACTATGTAAGCCTGTGAAAGTACAATGAAATGCAGACTTTAATATCCCTCTATACTACATTTTCAATAGCCACGTCACTGTAAAAGTCTAAGGAAAAAAAAATAATCTGCTTTGTTTAAACTGACCAAAAAGCACTAACATATACATAATCAATTCTAACAGTCTTATGAATTGCAAGCAATGGAAAACCTGTCACTGTTATTGCAGCTTTCTTGCAGGGATTCCATCAACAATCATTTCTTCCCTGGTCCTAGTCAACATGTAACTGGTGAACAGGTGGAGAGATGCCAAAACCATTCACCATACATACAGCACTAGTCATCTTTCATTACATATCAGACAACCCCAATGGTTGTACAATGCAGCTGACAGCCCCAAAAAACCCAAACCAAATAAACAGTGATGGGTCGATGCTGGGGCAAAGAAAACACTTCCAAAAGCTCACGGCCATAACATTTGTCTTTGATTCAGAAGAGGCAAACAGATCAGTTTTGTCACAGTTTAACAACATCACCAGCAACAGCAGTCTCTGCAACTAGCATTACAATGGTTTTAGATAACCTCGTAACATTGTTCTGTTACCAACTTCATCTCAAATACAAAAACCTTCATCAGCTCTCCAGACTGCAGCAATACAGTATCCCTGAGCGTAAAACAGTCAGCTTCAAAAAAATACAAATTCATACAGAATGTTGAAGTATTTTTGTGACTAACACAAAATACCAAGAACACACCAAATGTATCCTCCCATCTCTAAACCAGTTTCCCCACACAATATTGAGTCAAGTCAGAGCTCTTATATTCCACATTCTCCATGCCTACTTCAATCCACCTAAAAATCATGCCAAGTTTGAGAATGTAAACCAGGACTTTATATCTGTATCTCCCAGGTGCAATGAAACGTTACCATAAATACAGAAGCCCACTGTGCAGACACAGAGTTTTCTTGGGAAAGAAAAATGAAAATCAACAGAAAATAAGGAACTACTACATCTTTGACAGCTTCTTCTCCAAATGCTAAGCACCTTCAATATTTATTTTTAAACACCAGTTCAAATCTGTGTAAGGGGGGGGGAGGGGGGTGTAAACATTTCCACAGTCCTCAGATCCTACAGCAAAACTCATAGTCCTTCAGAGGGGAAAAAAGGAGGAAGAAAATATACCATGTACGATAGAGGGTTACATTGCTTAATACAGTTCAGCCAAGTGCTCAAACACATTAACAATGTGATACAAAACCTCTGTGGGATGGGATAGAAAGGAGAACTCTGATCCTACAGCTGTGTGGCTGCCCCAGGCAGCTGAGCACCCGCCCAGCCCCACACTCCAGCTGTGCTGCCACATGTGTGGACCAGGGCTGGCTGCCGCTCCCACAGCTTGGAGCACAAGCAAAGTCAGCACAGTTCTACCTGCAAGAAGCCAGGCAAACCCTCCCAGAATATCACATTGAAAGGCGGAGGTCTGTGTGTAGACTCTGCATAAGTATTCCAGTATTTCCATACCTGCATCTCAAATGGAAACCTTCAACTAAGGAATTTGGGTTTGTCTAGTTTGGAGAAAAGGAGGCTGAGGCGTGACCTCATTGCTCTCTACAGCTTCCTGAGGAGTAGTGGGGAGGGAGGCACTGATCTCTTCTCCCTGGGATCCAGCGACAGGACATGTGGGAATGGTTCCAAGCTGTGTCAGGAGAGGTTTAGACTGGACTTTAGGAAGCATTTCTTTACCAAGAGGGTGGTCAAACCCTGGAAGCAGCTCCCCAGGGAGGTGGCCGATGCCCCAAGCCTGTCAGTGTTTCAGAGGCATTTGGACAATGCCCTTAATAATGGTCTTGAACTTTTGGTCAGCTCTGAAGTGGTCAGGCAGTTGGACTAGATGATCATTGTAGGTCCCTTCCAACTGAAACTATTCTATTTCGTTCTGCAACCAAATAATGAAAGCGGTGACTAGGTGTAGATTATTCAGTGCCTCCACTGTTATCCTTTATGGATTCTGACCAGTATCTTTCACAACAAGTTTTAAAGACAACACTAGTTAACCATTTGATATGTTCCTCAGATTAAACACTAAACAAAAAAACACATGGAAAAATTCGCTAGCTTTTGGGGAGCTTTTTAAAAAACAAATATGCTAAAGAATTAATGCATCTATCAAAGACATCACTTGCAAGCTAAGTTGCATAACCTTGGCAGAAGGAGCTAAATTTTTAATTGCAAGGCTACAAAAACATATTTGAAAGCGGGTTTGACACATACATAATCAAACCAAACTGTATTTGGCTGAAACAAGCAACTAAAATCATAATTTAGTTTACTACAAAGCTTATTCTTCTAGCTACAGTTTCAATGTTTTATTCACACATTAAAATGGTGGCTTCTGGCCTGGCAGGTTGTTGGCTCACTGTCACAAACGTAACTGAGTTACAGAAGCAGTGCAAGGCCAATCCATCTCACTCCTACGCACCAATCACCATGTTAATAGAAATCATGTTGAGACATGCTTCAGCAACACATTTTAGGCTTGGCTTTTTCTCCAAAGTAATTTTTTATGTAAGTACCATTAATTAAAACCATTCTCCCCCTCAGACAGACCATTCAGTTCATCCACGTTGGCATTAGCTGTTTACTTCACTTGAAATTCTTGTAGTTAAACAAGATACTTTTATCCACATCTTTGTTGTTCTTTCTGTTGCCTGAACAGTGCCCCGAGGAAATTCGGAAAGGACGAGGAGCTCAGAGAGAAGACTGGGGCTAGTAGGAAATAGTAGCTGTGAACAGGGCGGGAAACGAAGGACTAAGGCAGGAGGAAAAGGACATAGCTCGAGCATGCCATCACTGCACAGGACTACGGCTGGGCAACAAGAAGAAGATGAAGGTGAGGCTAGGCTTGAGTATGAACAAAACTTAAGAAAGAAAACCAAAACTGGGAGGAAGCAAAAGCAAGGGAAGAGAGAGAAAAGTCGAGAAGGGAGGAAGAAGTAGATGTGACCCTAGTCTGAGGCTATAAATTATTTTGAATACAGACACTGAAACTGAGAAAGGGGAACCAAAGTGCAGAGACAATACTGGAGGCAATGGGGCAGAAGGTAAAAAGCTTCAGAGGGAATGAACAGAAGCCTGTGGCTATAAGAGTATCTGGAACGGAACTTAAAACTACCAGATTTCCTCTTGCTTCCTCTGCTACTGCAAATAACTGTGAAACACTTTGGCAAAGTATCCAAACACCATCTACTGCTAAATCTTTAGAGGGCAACAACCTGCCCTCAGCATCAGTCCAAGTCCTGAAGCTCTGAATGGCAGATTTAAAAGTTGCATCAGTGTTGACAACGCAGATAAATGTCAACATGATGCCCTGTGATAAAATTTCAGTCCTTTTTAGAATACTAGGAATTTACACACACACAAATTGTGTTAAAAATTAAAAAGGCTGCCTTGTTCTAGGGTGAGACTGAAGGAGCATGTTCTCTCTTAACACTGCAGAATGTGGAGTACCTTTAGTTAAAAATCAGTAGATGCAGCAGGGGAAAAAAGCTAGATCTTATGGACAAAGATCTTGAATGTAGTTTTATGGACTGGTCTGATCACTGCAGATAGATCCCTACCATAGAACTCACAATTGACAAGTCAGTTAAATCAACTTTTTATAATGGTTAATAATTATATGTTCATTTAACAGGTACTCAATTTGACATCCTCTGCTTAGGCCTCAAAGCAATTACTGAGCTACTGAACATCAAACGCCAAGTGCTACAAAACACATTAGTTTTTAAGTACTCTCTCTCAGAACTAGGAAAAGTACAATGAGCACAGAAATATGACATCTGTGCTTGAAAATGAAATTAATCATAAGTTAGAAAATCGCAGAACAAGGTTACTTATGCATTCTTTGTTTGGTCCTAAACTTGCATATGCGTTCTGTAAGCCTGTCTCTTTGGAGAGTGTACTGTGTAGTCTTTTAGTTTTTCCAAATATGATCCAGTACCTTATTAAACATGTGTTACTCAAACCCTGCTTTGGTATCAGAGTTTTTTCCCTGCCTTGTACTCAGAATGAAGGAAAACAATCTGCAATAAATTTTTACAGCATGACTGCGGACTGAGGACTATTATTAAACCTGGTCAGCCTTCAGGTCTGTAATTCCTTAACTTCTCAGTGCTTGTCTTTTCAAGTCTTAAAACGTTCTGATTACCTTTTCACGTGTAATTTGTATAAACTGGCACTTTACACCCATACTGCGTGCCAGAAAAAAAAAAAATAAATACTAAAGACAGCATGTACAGTGCAACATTACAAACGCTGACGCTCATATCTGCCACGGAAGCGTTCCCTGACGTGGCAACTGGCACGAGGAAATACTCGTGCGAACGGGCGCCGGGCCGCGCACAGACCCGAGGAAAGTCGGTTTTGCACGATGAGAAGCGTCAGCCCTGGCAGGAACGGGGAGGGGGGCAGCCAGCAGAGCCCCCCCGGGACGGGACGGGACGGTCCTGCCGCGGAGCGGGTCCCCGCCCGGCAGGAGCCGCGCCGGGGAGCGAGGAGGGGGGGCTGCGGGCGACAGGCGGGCTTAGAGCCTTTCCCCAGCCGCCACATCAGCCGCCGGGCTCCCGGCTCTCAGGCTGCGCTCCCGCCCTCCCAGCCTACATCCGTGTGGGAAAGAGCTGCCCCGGGGTTGTTTGCGGGCGACTCCGGGGCCCCGCTGGCTCGCCCCGGGCCCCCGGGGAGAGCCGGAGGCGGCGGCCCGGCGAGGGGGC
>VUYV01000190.1:951313-1127785 GCA_008711295.1 Anarhynchus alexandrinus | reverse complement strand
GAGCAGGGTGATGTCCACCGCCATGGCGGCCCGCCCCCTCCGCCGCCGGACGGTGCCTCCGGCGCACTCTTCCCCGCGCAAACGCGGCCCCGCGCGGCGCGTTCCGGCCCGCCTGGGAGCGGAGCGGGGCCGGCACGGCACGGCCCGGAGGCGGCTCCCCGGCGCCCGGCTGCTGCCGTCTCCCGCCGGACAGCAACTCTGCGCGATGAAAGTTATATTCCGACGAAACTTTGACGTCTTGGACCGCCCCGCGGTGGCGTGGTGGCAGGTGTCGCCAGGTGGTGCTGTTATACGCCGTCTCGCAAGGTTGTACCTTGGCGACTTAGTCCGTGGAAGGACAGGTTCATTAGAGTTGATTAATACGTGTTAGCAGATCTGCACTGGGACCGGGGATTGGGACTGGTGTGAGATTCCCCTAGGAAATGGTCACACGTGTTCACCCTGGAGAAGAGAAGGCTGAGCGGGGATCTCATCAGTGCTTATCAGTATCTAAAGGGCAGGTGTCAAGAGGATGGGGCCAGGCTCTCCAGTGGTGCCCAGCGACAAGACAAGGGGCAACAGGCACAAGGTGGAACACAAGAAATTCCACCTCAACATGAGGAAAAACTTTACTTTGAGGGTGGCAGAGCATTGGAACAGGCTGCCCAGAGAGGTGGTGGAGTGTCCTTCTCTGGAGATATTCAAAACCCACTTGGATGTGTTCCTGCTGTAGGTGAACCTATTCTGGCAGGGGGGGTGGACTAGGCGATCTCTAGAGGTCCCTTCCAACCCTGAGCATTCTGTGATTCTGTGTGTATGTCCCCTGAGCTGTACAGGTGGAGCAAACCTTACATCTGGAACATGCAGTGACAATTTCTTCTCCACCAGGATGCTGACCTCCGAGGTTCTCCGACCTGCTGCCATCCAACACTGGGACAGTATCACACTGGTACCTGGAAGACGTATCACAGTCAGTTACAATACAGCGCTGTTTGTAATCTAACTGATTCTGGAGAAACCTTTCTTATTGAGCCAACTTTATTACCGTGTTCTGTGCAGCTACGTGAAATTGCGTGGCACAGAGGGGAAAACTTTTGACCAAATAAACAAGTGGTAGTGTTCTGTGCATGTGTGTGTGTATATATATATATAATATGCCATATAATGCTCTGGGATCCAGCAGATACCACGCACTTTTTAACTGTGCTCTCACTGACCAGAAGCACATTCCCTGAGGCAGTCTCCAAAGAACACAATTTCAAAATCCTGCTTGTCCCCAGTGGACTGGAACTTCATCAACCACAACTATGTTTCCTATCTGCTCCAGAGCATCAGGCTGTCTTCCATTGATGATTACTACTCTGCTTTTAGTTCAGTTCTCATTATTTCAGCCTTAGCTATAGATTAGTGGTTTCCTCAGAGTTATATTGGGATTAGTATTCATTCACACTTTGTTATTATTGTTCTGTTTTAAATTGTGTTTTTATTGTGGTACAGATATATATATTCCTAATTAAAGGAACAGACAGTTTTAAGTCCCTGTCCTCGGTGCTGGATTTACCATGAAAATATATTTTAAAGTATTAAAAAAGTGGACAATGAAGGAGTCTAAACTTTTCATTCGAGGAATGCCAGCAGTATTTGATCGAACCTTGAGCCAAATGCCTTCGCTCTTTCAAGGTTAAGAAATTTAGTATAAAGATACTTCAGCAAAGGATGTATTTAATACAGCTGTGTGAAATTTACACGTAGTAAATCAGATACTTTCAGGTATGTTTCCTAAAATTGGTTGTTTTCCTTTTCTTTGCATTGCCAAAACCAAAGTTAGCAGACTTAATAAAATTCCAGGAATGCCTTATTGATCCCACTGACACCCTCAGCCTGAAACTCCCTGAAGACACTTCTGAGACGCATTGCCCAATGCTACACGTTAGGGTAGTTTTCACATGCTGTGGTTCTGCCATCCTTACGGTAACTAGTACCTCACTCCACAAACACGTTACTTCACAGGCAATGGCACAGGTAACTTCTTGCTAATAGAAATAAGCTTGGCCCACTCTAATTACGCTCCTGAAAATATAGGTGATAGAATTAACCTCTGGTTGTAGCATATTCAGCTATATAGCTTGTTCCAACATTTAATGAAGTTAACGTTTACACTCCCTTGAAGTATTCCCATTGAAGTGGGCACTGGATAAGAATCTATAGATTTTTGCAATTAGAGTGCTGCTTTTTTACATTTAAACTGTAGGAATAGGAAAGTTATTTTGAAGTTTTGAACTTTGCCTTCCCTTCTGCTTTCAGAAAACAATTTATTGGTGCCTATGTCATGTTATAGTTTACTCATTTTCTACTGAAATGTAGGTGCTTTAAAATCACTGGAATACTCTATACATTTTTGGATGAAAAAATAAACTACAGTTCATTAAAGCAAAGTAAATTTTAACAGACATACTATAGTTTACCTCCTAACTTTGCAAAGATTTATACACATACTTAGACCACTGTGAATACTGGAAATACTCCCATTGAGGCAAACGAACCCCACATGGCACATACAGTCAAACACTTACCCTTTTTACCGGATCAGGACCTTAGCTGGAAATTCTTTGGGAGCAAGGTTGTGTCTTTATTTCTACTTTTACTTATTTATTTGTGCTTTATGCATGTTACCAGTAGTTACTGAAAAACACCCCAAAACAGTAATAGTAATATTACACAACCAGTTTTGAACCTCAACAGTCTTAAAACTTCGATTTGGACACAAGGAAATAAACAGAGACACATTTTAAAAGAAACAGTGTTAAAATTCCATATAGCTGATCTCATCTGTCAGAAATGGACTGAACAGTTAATCTGGCAAAAGAAAAAGTTGAAGTACCTTTTTAATGTGAAAGAAGGTTGCTCAAATGGTCTAATTCATTAGGTATATAATACCCAGGGCCTCTGCTGTAGAGATAAATAGATAGCTTTGAAGATTACAACTGCTTTAAAATCAGTTGCTAAGAACTGGTGCCCAGAGCTTTTATTTGAACTTGATCCTAGCTTCCTGTATACAGTAACTGCAGCTACTCGGTCAGTTTTTGCACTTCCACAGCCACCTTGTTTTGAAAGTTGAAAGCTTACTTTGGAGCAGATAGGTTTCAATAGTACATGCTGGAGCTTCCTGTAATTGCTAAAAAGACTAACCTTGAAATTTAAGATTTTAAGGTTGGAGTAAAATTCTAAAACACACACAAAGGACTACAGTCCCACTACAAGCAATGCAGATAAATCTGTAAGAATGCATGCGCTGTGCACTCAGTCGTGCCTCAGCAGAAGCATGTCTGGAAGAGGAGGAATTAGGAGTTTGCAAACTACAAGAGTTTTGTGTGCAGTGTGAGGACAGGAGGCTGGTCATCAGGTCTTGGTGTACCTGCTTAACAGGCATGTCCAGTAAAATGTCCTGGGCAAAGCTGCTAGTGAAAAGGACTCAGTATTTCCCTGTGGTTATCAATCAGTGTGCCCATTAAAGAGGGGCCAGTGGGGGTTCATCTCCACTCAGAGACAGGTAACTCCTCACGTTTTAATGTCCTTTTGTGTGAGAGGTAAACGAAAGAGATAAAGCTCCTGAACTTCTTCCCTTCCAATGCACTCCAGCTAAAAGGGTTCAAATTTGGCATGGACAATAGAAAACTATCTGTGGTCCTTTTTATACATTTTGTATTTTTTCTGGCATAAGTCCAGTAACTTTATGTGATGGCAATGTTGCAAACTGAACAAAATATCACAAGCAAGGCAATTTACTTCAGTGCACGTTTGTAACCAAGAGAAGTCAAAATGCAAGAAGCTATATTTGATGACTGTTTAAATTTTTAAGCCAGTAGCATGCATGCTTATTGGCTTAAACTCCAAGTAAATAGAACAACTTTGTAGATGTGTAAAGAAATCTTGTTTGGTGTTTAAAAGCAGGATTGGAAGACAGTACAACCTGTGCAAAGGAATTATGGCCACTGTGTACAATAAAACAAAGTTTTGTGGAAAGAATGGATATGGACTGCATACATGTAAGCAACTTGTATTGTCTGTGGCAACAAATATTGACCACTAGAAACCGGTTCAATTGGCAGTATCATCAAGTTTCTGTTATTCCTCTTGAAATGAGATCATCACACCAAAATTTACACCAAAAAGAATTAAAAAAAATAGAACCCCCTCATGTAAAGTATATTTTTGCCTTAAAATATATCTGTATATATGAAGTCTAAGAACAGAAGTTCAGGGAAAAAAAAAAAGTTGATTTTCTGATTGTTCAGAAGAATATTAAATTCTTAGAGACATTATGGATAAAACCATTCTTTAGTTGTAATGTAAATCCTAACTTGATATATGGTACCCAAACTACATCATCAAAGTGTGAGCATGTGTTCAATGCAATTAAGCTTGAACTATGGAAATGTTAAAGACCTGGCTACTGCATGCAAGAATAATTCTCAGGAGTGCTGATGCTTCCTCATGTAAATGGAAATGCTCTCCCTGCCTTTGGACACTGTATGTACAAAGCATGTGAAATTCCAAGTGAAGAAGAAAATGATAGGTCTTCACCAGAAAAAAAATTACCTTTCAGATAAAGTTTTACGAAAAAGAATGACTTTGGGTTATATACTTAACCTATGCACCGAAATAAATTATATTTTCCAAAGCAGCAGATGTAAAGGGTAAAATATTCAGTTCTTTGCTCACAACTGAAATTATAAACCTGCAGATCTGCACTTATCCTACAAAGATTTGAATCTCATAGTACAGTGTATATGAAAGGGTTTTGGCCTTATTATCACTACTGCTTCTTGACTGATCCAACGACAGCAGTAGTTACAGGAAATGTGTTTGTGCAACTAATAACTCTGCTGCTAGTGTTTTAAGTAGATTATCATCTAACCTGGGTAGCACCTGACTAATGGATCCAAAGCAATGGTAGCTAAGAGGAATCAAAGCTAGAATCAAAGCCTTAGGTCAGATTCCCCAAAGGTAGTTAGGAGCCTCACTCCTAAGGAGATCTGAATCCCATTCAAAGTATTTATATATCATTTGATTTCAGTGAGTTTTAGGTGTCAGGGCTCACCAACAGCCTTGATTGTCCCTGACCAGCCTCCTCTGGGGCCTCCCTCGTGGCCTCCCTGTGGGCTGATGTCAGGGAGGTGCCTGATGCCCTGGGCTGGGTGTCCCCCTGGATGCCCAGCTCCCCTCACTCTGGGGCAGCAGGACAGGCTCCAGCGGGTGAGGCCCTGCTCTGCTGGCTGCGGTGTTGCCACCAGCTCCCCATCACTGAACGAGCAGCTGGTCCTCACTCTGCCCTGACATTGGGCACCTAAATATCATCATTATGAAGGTCATAATTAGAAAAAATAAGGCCATTAATACTTATGGCAGTAATTTCCCACAACCAGCATATGTGCCTGGAAAAAGTGAATAGAGACAGTGTTCTTTGTCTTAAATTTCACTGGAGAGATTTTAGCTTGTTCAAAGTCTCTCTCCTTTGAGAACTTCCAATATCCTCCTAGACTTTTGCAGACTGGATGGTTTCTTCTATGAAGCTGTGCACAAAAAGAATACAGCTGGCACTTACACAAAGAAGTTCAGTCTACTGAATTCTGTAGTGACAGTACTGCAATGACTCACAAAGTCAAACTCTGTTCTTTCTCAGTTCTCCAACAACATCCATCAATATTTGACTAAGAAGTTGAAAAAGAAGCTTGGCCCCTACATATATGAACAAGGCCACGTGCTGTCTACCAGGCAAAAAGAAAGAGCAAAAAAAAAAGGAGATATTTTTTCAACAACAAAAAATATACACACAATAACAACAAGAATTGTTTCCCATGTATTTGGATAATCTTAGTAAATATTTTATGAAACAGCTGCTTTACCTTCTAATTTTCATCAGTGAAGTCATTTTTGAGAGCAGCCACTAAAATATTAGCAAGATAGTACAGGAAAGCTTGTGCTGTCACTACCCCAATGTTTCATGTGCCTTGAAAAAGTTATATTTTGGTCTCCAGGGGTATCATGCACATTACATGTACTTTTAAGAAAAACATTTCTTTAATGAAAAATGTATTCAGACCTTCCAACACCAGTGAAAAAAATGAGCATATACTCAGGCCAATTCTATGTGGCATATACAAGAATCCCACATGTCTCTTTGCTGCTAGACCTGCAACATTTGCAGACTTGCATGTTCTATAGTTTAACACACTGCTGTCTGAAGAGCTGCTTCTTTGGACAAATGATGGCAGTTTGAAGAATGGGAATTTAGGAAAGAGAAAAGAAAATGAGCTTAGAGGAAAGACGGAAAGTGGAAGAAGTGATGCAGATAAGGTCTATACCAATTCAAATCTTGCAATAAATTCAAGCTGGGAGCAAAATGTAATGCAAAACAAATTAAGAACTTGTAAAACAAACATGAGACTGGAAGGTCCTGGGGCAAGGCACAGACAACTCTGTGTAGCTGAATTTTAAGAATTGTGAAAATATACATGGCAATAACTGACTCGAGACAAAGTGAGCCCTTTGAACACTCTCTAAATGGCAGTGATGAATGTTAAAAGGCAGCACCGGAATAGTCAAGCTTGGTCAAGCACAGAAATGTCCAGATGTTTTAGGTAGAGCTTGTTTTAGTGCCTAGTACATTCACAACCTAGTTTGCTGCTTACAAGCTTCCCTGAGTAGATGAACACTTATAAATTGAGCAGCAGCCAACACAAAAGAATCTCAATGCAGATTTCTACAAGTATAATTTAATATAGGTAGTGAAGAGAACAAATATCCCTAACAACTACATATGTGGCTGTCAGCCTATGGGGTCTTAGAAATGGAATACAATGAGCATAAACCAGACAGGCATGGATTTTGCACACCACTGCCCATCATATTGGATGCAAGAGGATTTGGCTTGAAACTATATATGCAATAAATATTGTGTATGTGGGATGCTCACATTATCCCACAGGCTCTAAGTTACTGGCAGTGAGCAGAGCTAAAAGTAAATATGCAAGAGATCCTTTAGAAATTCCCCAAGAAAAATAATGTTGATATGCCCACTGTGAAAAGAGTGGGGAAGACGTTGAAAAGAAACACTTTTCAGGAACCATCCTACTATGAAGACTGAAAAGCAGCACAGACACAGCAGTACCCCATAATATAGTCCAGATTCCATTTATTTCTTAAGATTCATGGGTTTAGGAGTGAAACCAACTCAGCTACTCTCTAAAATTCCGACCCCTTAATAAAAATGGAGAAGACAAAAATCTTATAAAAAATATTAAGGTGAACTTCAGTCATGGAACACAGTACAGAGCATACTAACGTCTTGTGTTAAAGAGGAAATGTATTTAAATGTGATCTTCCATTGATTCCACGTTAACAGCACAGAGAAGTGACGGTGGGGTGGCCCTTATGAGAGGACGGGTAGAACAAAGATGCAAAAAGGGTAGAAAATTTAAAATGTAAAAAGAACCTATTTAAAGAATTATTTTAAGGGAGAAGAGGAAAGGAAAAGGAAAGAGCTTCTCTGAAGTTTTTTTTACAGACAATGGTATAAAAAAGGGAATTGTGAAATACGGACCATTTTTGTTCAATTTTCTCATAAGAAACTCAAATCCTGGTATGTACATTACAAACCATGATGGTTGGATGGACATTGAATTTATGTTATTATGAGAGATTTAAAAGTAAAAGATGAAAAATCAAACCGGGATTTTCATTTAGTTTCATTTGATGTTAACTTCAATGACCAACTGATATGTCAGAGAAACAATATCTTTCTTAATGCCTGAGTGCTCCCCACATTTATAGGGTCAGAAATAACAATAAGCCAAATCAAAGACATTTCCGTTGTTGGGATTTGACTCAGGCCCAGCATACGTCACTAGGGATCCTACAAAGTCTTTGCCAAACCCACAAAGGACTGGAGTAATTCCATAGCTCCATTCTGACATTTCTGAGGTTAGGCAATGGCTCACTATCTGCTGAATATCATGCAGATTAGCAGTACAGTGGCTTGTCATAGTGGCTTTCAGAATAAATAAAGCACCAGCAGAGGCACCAAATTAATTGACATTGCAGTACTCAGAATTAAGTTCTCTTTAGTTCTATTGCTTATGACTTTAAGCTTATGTATGTTCTCACAATATTTGCCTAGTTTTATTACAGCTAAGCTCCCTGAACTTTTTCATGGCCCAGTTGCACAAAGCACCAGTGTGGGTACAAGGAAAAGGATGGGAACAAACAGCTTGGCAAAGAAAGAGTAGAAAGGGACTGCAACAGCTCCAGCTTATGTTGGTTTATTCTGTCAGTGAACAGACCCAAAAACCAAACCAGCAGAAATAAACCAGGCAGACTAGCCTTACAGAGAATAATTTTATTCTCATTTGTATCAGCTCAATTTAGTAACTTGACAAAGCCAGTGGAAGAGGCATAAAAAATATAATGTCTGACTCTACTGTTGCTTATCTTGGTAGAAGCAGGAGTTAAACTTGATGTAAATAGGTGTCAGAGCACTTATGGCATGCTTACAGCCTGCATAGCAGCACTGTATAGAGATCCCTGAGCCGGCTCCAAGCAGGCTAGCATGTCCACAGCGGAGGCGATTCAGTGCCCTGAATGCTTCTGCCAGGGTGTAATCATATCCCCTTAGCCTTTCAGCTTAGACTTGTACAAAGGCATTATTATTGCTATACAGAATGTACCTTACCTGATAGGGCCTTAGGGCCAACTTGTTCTTTTCATGTTGATGACTGAGAGTCAGTGTCCGCGCTTTCCTGGTCGTCTGTCTTTTCCAACTGATGAACCTCCAGTTTAGAGCAGAAATTCTTCTTGTTAGACCCTAAGGGAAAAAGAAGGAAAGAATTTGTATGCTTTAACTCTGTAGTCTTAACAGTCTCACCTCATTTTCTAGTCACCTCTGCAGCCAGTAGTTCTTTTGACAAAGTGTACCATTCATTCTAAAGGGACATCTGTGGTGGGTGAGATGCATCGTCTTCTTGCAGAGCCGAATTTCACAATCCAGTTTAGACTAGACTATCAGTTTAGACTGGGCATCTAGTTTCGAGGCAGATGATTTTAGGTTAGATGAATGCAATCTTTCTTATCATGGTACTTCATGTGATCAAAATGGAATACACCAAAATGAAATGATTCAATACTTCTTTGAGAACGCTGGAGGGAGCTCACAGAAAGAGACAGGAAGAAAAGAGAAAAGGTGGCAAGAAAGAGAAGTTACTCCATTTATGTGAAAATTTACATGAATACACCTATAGATTGCCTCTCATTTCAAACCATGTACAAATGTAATAGAGGTATTTTTCCTTATGTTAAATGCGAGTAATTTTTCTTTGTATTTGTATCCTGGCATCACTGTAACTTTCTATTTTGAACATGTATATTTCGAAAACACACATAACAGGCCTTTTCTTTTACATTTAAATTGATGTTTATTTGAGTTCTCTTATTTCTGTTCACTTGGCTTCATGCTCTGCAGTCTGATATTTAATCTAAAATGAGGGAGAGGGACTTTGGCAAACTGTAGTCATACATCCCCTAGGAAAATACCATCATCTTCAGTGAACACAATATAATGAGGTGGTGTCCTATTACATAATTGAGGAGGCATTGTCTTTTATATGCATTCTGGTTCACTTTTCACACTAAATTAATCTTAATAAGCATCTGCTTTGAGTAAAGAGAGTTTTGTGATATTTCAACCATGACCTCTCTGGAAGTCCAAATGATTTCACTTTACGTTTCAGACTGGAGTATTCTTTTGAAACATTTCCCTTTACTATATGATAATCAGTGTGTTAACATGAGCTGATTAATCCCATCAGTCTAACACTGATACCATGGCTCTTGTGCCCTTTCCTCGGTAACCTCATGGCTGCAAAATCACTGGCTTCTTAAATGAATTCAGGGCAATCCTACAGATTATGTTATACAGGAGGTCAAACTTGATGATCACAGTGGTCCCCTCTGGCGTATAATCTATGAATCTGTAACTCAAACTGGAAGAAATACAAATAACTGCACAACAGCAGTAACTGAAGAAATAAAACTAGTTGCTTTGAAGACAGAGCTTGATATATTTATGAAAAAGTTTATATGAGCTGGTTGCCTGCAATAGCTGGAGCGTGGACTTGGTGGCCCTGCAGTCACTTACAGATCTATTTTACTGTGTTTCAATTGCTCATCAGCTTGCTCTCATTTCTAATATTTATTTTTAAACAGTTTTTGATACAGTTACCAGGATAACAAATTAAAGATGGATTTTAGCTTTTTAAAGAAAGGCTCTCTTTCATTTCAGATGACAGACTGAATTGAGGCCTATGAATAATGCTTGTGTTGACCTGCCAGAATATGTCTCAGCAGCGATGAATTCTCAAATACCCAGGCTGAGCTTATTCATTTTGAAGTCAATGGGAGGGAAGGCAATACAGCCCAGTTCTGAATCAGGCTGCATTTTAACATATCTGTGATTTTATACTGCGTTTTCTTTTAAAAAAATGAAAAGACTTTGCAGAAGCCACATTTGATTTTGCGAGTGTGACTTTTGCTATATAGTTTATCTGCTTAAAATTATACTACCATACGGCATGTGTTAAAGACAATGTTC
Organism: Anarhynchus alexandrinus; assembly: GCA_008711295.1. Lineage (NCBI taxonomy): Eukaryota > Metazoa > Chordata > Aves > Charadriiformes > Charadriidae > Anarhynchus > Anarhynchus alexandrinus. The sequence continues at coordinate 1,117,161 of VUYV01000190.1, read as the reverse complement.
AAAATCTGCTGCAGAGTTCCACAGTTACAGTTCTCTCCTGCCCTAGTAGTTTGTAAGACTTGACAGAGCTGCAGCTCAGAGAAGATCTGGACTGGATGAATATGGGAAATGGAGACATTTCCAAGAAACGTAGGAAGTGGGTTTGGTGATTTATTCAGCAACACACCAAGGACCTGATCCAATTAAAATCATGGTAAAATTTACACTGGCTTAGTGGGAATAAATACAGGCCCAAACATTTAAAAAGCAAGCTTCTTACTCTGGAGATATATCTCAGATGAGACAAAAGGAGATTCTGGTTCCTGTTTGTCATTAGCAGTTTCATGGCACTTTTTAATAGGATTGAGATTGGGAAAAGGATTGTACAGCATTATTGCTGTACAGGAACAGCAATCAAGGTTGGAACTCGATGATCTTCAACGTCCTTTCCAACCTAAACCATTCTGTGATTCTGTGATCATGCCTTGGCCAAATTTCATCTCCAGTTACTATTTTTAACCACGTTAATTTCTTCCTGTGGTTTCCATTATTTATAGTGTTGCTAGGTTTTACTACCCCTGCTGTGTTTTCCTCAAGACGTAGTTGCCTTCTACTGGCAGGTGACTAGTTCCTGGTATACTTTTCCTACCTCATGGCAAGTTTTATGGAATTCTATAGGTATTTGTGGAACACTTGGAGCTACTTATTTGTAAAAGAGCTTGGAGATGCTGGTTTAAACTCATTATCGCTCTAAATCTCAATATGTAAATCAAAAGCTTAAAGCACGGACATACTTAGTTTACTTTCCTTTGAAAGCTTTCCAGCCTTTTTCTCTTCTGCTCTTCTCTCTATCTTACAAGAAGCTAAAGTATTTCTTTTATTGAAGGTTAGTATTTATTGTATTGTTTGTATTTCTTTGTCTGCTCATTGGCAAAGCACCAGCAGATTGCTTACATAGTTCAGGAAGCAAATGCACACAAACTCAGGGTGCAGATACATCATCTCTCAAGGTAATGTGAGTTCAGGCTGGTCCTGCCTGTTGCTGGCCCTGGCAGCCTATGCCCATGTGCTGTCATTACCACTTGTGTGGCTGCCCAGTCAACCAGATTACCTTGCATTTCCTGTAGGCTTATATTTCCATCAGATTGGCTTGCTCATGACCACGAGTATCAGCACATTTAATGCAGTGAGAGAGCGTAACCAGAGGCAACTGGGAAGTTAGGATTCCCTTTTTCAGCAATGACCCAGTGTAAGAGTGGCATAAACAGATGGGGAAACCACAACTGTGATTTTTAAAGACCACCAGTGATTATGGCTGTCTCTGTTTCTGCATACTAATTTATTTAAGATATTTTTGGAATGTGTGAAATTCAAAATCCTTTAAACCAGGTGCTCAGATTGAGCTCATACAAAAATTAAATAATTTCTGAAAATCATAGTTATAATTTCCTTTGTTAGGGCTTTATATTTAGGCAGATCTTTCAGACATAGATTATTTGTTTGGTATGTGTACAGAGCTGAGCATCAGAAAACTCTTCTTTATGACTATGATGTACAATAATACAAATAGGAGCTATCAAAATAATTGTAAACTCACAGCTTTAGGTTAGTATTAACTGTGTAGATTTCAATGATACATTGAAAGTCCTGTTTGTTTTGCTTTAAAAAAAGTATGCAATGTATCATTTCATGTGGATTTTAACATCTCCACCTACGATCCAAATTTTGCATGAAGATTACTTCAGTGGGTATCAGCTACCATGCATCATCAAACCCATTTATTCAATTCATTGTCCCCTTTCCTTTCCTACCCATAGTTGGCTGCAACATACATACTTAAACTTGCAATCATAATTCATATGTCAACTCATTTCCATTAACTAATCACAAATTATCAACTTCAGTTCTATAGGTCTGACCACAGGTAAGTTTTCCCTTTGTCCAACACAATTTAGAGCTCAGATGGAGATTTTAAATGTGATTATAATTGATAAGATATGTAATGATAGGAATATTTTGTGCTTGAAAGGGCATTTTTAGAATTGCATCTTGTGAATATATTTGTGTTCAACTAAATGAGTGTGAACCTATGGCGTGCATATAGTCCAACGCATATGCATATGGGGTTTTTCTGTGATTTTAAAAAAAATGTTTAGTAACTTTATTACTTAAAAATTAACTTGAATCATATAAGCTATAAATGTGTAAGTTAAGAGTATTTTAAAGGAATATTATCTATAGGAGAAATATACCTGTGCATTAGAATTTGCCTTGAAGAAGAATATTACTTTTTTATGGCTGGAGTGGTCTTTCCCAGCGGATTCCCCAGGTAAGAAAGAAAGTGAAGCGCCTCCACAGCTCAAAACCACTTCCCAAAAGTTCTGTGGTAGCATTGTTAGAGAAGTCAGTTTCTCTGCGGTGCTTTGTGGGCAGAGGTGAAGGGGCAGTTGGTCTGTAAGGAGGAAGCCCACAGCCTCAACTCATGGAAAACTCTTGTGTCATTCACAGCTGCCACAGAGGGAACTCAGTGAGCTGAGTTAGCTTGGCTACCACAAGACTGAGAGCACAGGGCTGGCAGACAGTCACATGTGTTTTCAGCTTTGTCAATTCAGGAGCGTTAGGTATCTTGTGTGATCGCTGGCAGCCTATGACCACTGGTGGGCACATCTCTCTGGACCCCACTTATGAATTCAGTAAAGTATCTTCTTCCTCAAGTTCTTTATCAAATGAACTAAACTAACTCCTTATTCTGAATTCAGTTTCAGAGAGTGACAGTTGGGCTAATTACTGATTTTAATTCTATCAGAGAGCTTGAAGACAGAGGTTTCCATATGAACATACAACAAATATTAGTAGATATCACTTATTAGAGCATGCTGCCTCAAAAGGAAAGCAATCAGACAGCTCTAAAACATTTCCACTGGCACTTCTGTTGTCTTCATACCTGAACCACAAAAAATAAGAGGCTATCTTTTCTGTCCGTTCATATCCTAAAGATTGCACTTTTCTCACCGACTTGAAGATAGGAAGCAAGACAGATGTAAAGCTGGTAAAAATATGTAAATGTGATTGGTTTTATCTGAAAGAGGCCTCATTCTGTAGTTTTTTAAAAGGCCGCAATTATCTTGTTTTTCATTTCAAAGGGTTAGTTTACTTTTATGACAATTTCTGTTTCTCATTTGGTTTATCGCAATAATTCCTTATTTGCATGACAGGTTTTACAAGCAAAATATTTGACTACAAAATAGTTAAACCTCTGACAGCTTCTTATTTAAACAGTGTCAAATCCTGAACCCACTTGTTCAGCTTTTTCACCACTTTTCTCTCCCTGATTCACAGTGAATCACTGAAAACTAGTGCTAAGAAAGTGAAAACAAATTTTAGCATTTGTCCGAAAAATAGTTTTAAATTGTTACGTCCAAATCGCTAAACATGTTAACCAGTCCATTTATATACATTCATATATTTCATTTATACTTTGAAATCAAATAGGTGTAATCCTACAGATTCTCAGTCTTTGTGTGAGATGATTTTGGAGCCATGTCCACAGTCGGCTCTTGTCAAAATTTAGCTAAATTGGTAAAGGATTGTTAAATCAAAACAAGCCTTTTATATTAAGACAGTCATATTAGCACAAACATGGTCATAGCCTATTTGTTCACACTTGACTGAATTTATGACAGCTTAACTATTTTGAAAAGAAAATATCTTTATGATAATATAACTGCATCCAGATTAAGGGATTATAACAATTTAATTTGTCTTTTTGTTTGGTTGTTTGTTGCTGTTTTTTTTGAAATTATTGATTTGGTCAAATTGTTGGGTGCAAAAACTGAGTGTAGATCAGGCCTCAGATCACGCTCTTATTAGCAAACCAAACACTGGTTTTGTTTTTGTTGCTGACGTTGTTTGTTTTCATTGCTGTCTGAATGAGCCTTTTATGGTCTCTGCCTTTGCCTGGCTGACTGCACCCGATTGTATTTAATTACATTTACTCAGTAGTTTTAGCCGGGATCCCCAGCCGTTACCTATCAAGTCCGATCACTATTATTTAAATCCAATGACTCAGAATCAGAGAATTTATCTTTTACACAGTTATTGCCTAAACATCCAGCATAAACACGCAGAGATCTGGAGGACTTGTTCTGACTGTGCTGATTAAAGGCAAAGAGCAAGATGGATGGAGTCAGTTGTGATCAGCAGGCTACAGCGTCCTGCTGTGCTCCAGTCTCTGCCATTGTGCTGGGCTCTGGGTACCAGACTTGCCATGGTCCTCTCAGCTCTAAAAGGAAAGCTGGCTTTGTTTGCCTGTAAGCATCTGCAAACTGTTCTGACACATGATCTACCCTCTCAGCAAGGCCACTCATTAGGCTGATTATCACTTCAAAGTTTGTATTATCATCCATCTCTAAAGGCAATTAGGAATGGGTGGCTTTGAGTATCAGACACTGGGTGACACTAAGTGACTCATCTTTATTGATTCTTTTGTGAGCAGAGACAGTGATTGAGATGATAGGATTGCAGCCTACCTGCCCCTTTGACTGGTAAATACTGAAGAAAAACGGTGTGTAATTAACTGACAGTTAATATAGGTTCTGTTTAGTGTTCAGAAAGCACAATAGTGGAAGCTGCCCAAAAGGAACAAAGTAATGAAACTCCTTTGACAAGTTAAACTCTAAAGCCAACTGTGTAATTATCTGACAGTTAAAGGGGGGAGGGGAGGACTTGGTTTAGTATTTATGAGACCAAAGGAATTCCTGCGCCTGAACAATAGGGACAGTTACTGACAATAATCATAACAGCTACACAAAATATTTGTTTGTGCAAGTCTGGCTTTCAAGTGAATAATGGTTGGTTTCAGGGTCAGAGGAAGCCTCGCAGTGCAGAACTGCCGTGCTGGGGTGGCAGTGTCCTGTGGCCGGCCGGCACGAAGGGAGGGCAGCCGGCCGCTGGGGCCGCGTCCTGCACTCTGTTCTGCACTGGGGGCCACGGGCCCATAAATTAGATCAACCATGCTGCCGCTGGAAATTCAGACTTGCAGAAAAGAGCTACAGCCTGGTCTGCACGAAGAGATGTATTGGCAAAACTTGATCCATCCTGGCTAGCATTCGCATGTAATGTTGTCCTAACAACAAACCCTTCGCTTTTCCAGCTCAGTTATAAATATTCCTTTGGATGTAGTGATACCAGCCTTCTGCCAGAACAAGTCTATCAACACCGAGGCAATTCAGAGGCACACTTACTGGTCCTTCACCACCACACGATAAGCTATTCTCCACATACACACTCTCCCACAATGCAATATTCAGTGTAGGAATCGCCTGCCTGGCAGCATTTTGAAATCCTCTGCATGAGGGTCACAGTAAACAAGGAAGAAAAAGCCAAATTCATGTTCCAATGTGAACCATAGTATTTTGGAAAAGGATATAGTCTGTCATCTTCTGAAATGTACTAAGGAGAGAACTTTTAAAGTTCACAAAGAAGGACTGTGATTACTGGAATGAGCCTTCTGGTAGGTACTGGAGTCAAAGAGATGATCAGGGTGTGCTGTCAGAAATGTCAGTCTACTAACTATCATGGAGTTTCAGAGGAAGTCCTTTCAGAGCCTTTAGGGTGGCATTTTGTGCACTGTTGAGGGCTGTTTAATATTACTTGTGATTTCATCACTCTGGAAGCATGGGGGCTTCGTTTTTTTTTAATTTTGTATGAATTGTCAATGAGTAAGTAATGCTTTAAGTTTCTTTGTGAATTGAGGATCTCAAAGTGCATGGCAGACTAAAGAAGCCTAAGAACATCTCCATAGATGGGCAAAGAAAGGGAAGCACATCAGCCCTGCAAATTTTAAAAAGTATATGAGTATACAGCATATAAATGTAGACTAGGTAGCTTGTTGAAAGAACACTGCTACATGTTTTCCTTTCCTCTTCTGTTGACTTCCCATTTACCTTTTCCATACAACAGAGAAAGACCTTGGGGACACATAGAAATGATGGCTAGGACTTTTCATTTTGAGCTGTCTCTGACGTAAATAATTTCCCTACTGCTGGCACTGATCACGTCTTGTTGGACATGCTCACAACAGGGATGAAAGATGATCTGTGGAGTTTGTGGGGTTCAGCAAAGGCCCAAGCACGGAAAGAATGAGGATGACTTACTGAGTTGTGAGGTTAAGCACTGGGAGGCAAGATAACTCGATGGAGGAGGGGATTCAGTTAAATGGGGTGGTTGAATATCAAGCAATATCAGTATCTTGTGGCAGTGGAAGCCCAGCAAGACTGTGCGGACAGAGGTCTGAGGCACATACAGGTTATCTACTTTTAGTCATTGTGGTAAATAATGAACTGAATGTGGTATGGGTGGAAGATCTCTGGCTTTCATGGTCTTTCTGAAACCGCTGCTGAAGCAGAATATTGTACCAAGTTTGGATACTCATTCTCCAGAAAGAAAATACTGACAAGTAGAAGTAGTATAGAAAAGAGCTATAAAGATCTGTGTGAAAGATTAAATATCCTCAGCTATTTAATTTATCCATAAGAAGCTTAAGACCATTCAAAACCATCCATTTAGTTGGGAGATATTAATCTATCAGACAAATAACAAGGCTCAACATCTGGAAACTGAAACCTGACAAATTAAAAGTAAAAATAAATCATATATTTTAGAAAAGGGGAGACATTAACAATTGGAAGAGGTTATTCAAGGGTGTGAGGTTGCATAGGGGTGTTGTGGCTTGCTTTCCTGTTTTAAATCAACAAATCTGTCTTAATTAAAAAATAGGCCAGAAGAAATGGAAGAAGGACACCATAACAAAATTATCCAGCTTGTAGAATGAAGGGGCATTGACTAGATAACTATAGTTATTGCTCTGGATTTATATCTATGAGAGGGTGAAGTAAAGAGGAGTTGGGAAGAGTGTGAGAAGTGGGAAAGATGCCTATACTAGCAGCTTGCGGATGCTGCTGAAGCACAACAGATCTCCAGAATCCTGGCCCTGCCTCTGCCGGCCTGCTGTGCTTTTGGCAAGTCGTGATGTCCTGCAAGTTTTTTAATTCCCCAGGCATCCTTTGATTACCTTATCTACTTGAAATGAAGTCATAAGACAGTGCTGCTTCTTAACAAAACAGAGTCCAAATCTCAGATACAGGTATTATTGCAATAAAAAAACCCAGAACAACAACAAAGGACTTTAACATGGTTAGGCTCTCCCTTCCAAATCACATCCCTGTCAGGCCTCTGAGTCTTCTTGAGAGAAATGTAAGATTAATTTCAAAGACTTGCACTGATAAAACAGTTAACATGAATCAATATGAGAAATGCATAGTAGAGCAGAAAGTAATAGCAGCCACTGGAAGAACTATCAGCAGGCAAGTGTGACAAAGCGAGCTAACCACGTTAATTTTAATTGTGTTGACTCTTTTAGTCTTCCAAGACATTTTCTTACATTACAATAATAAGAGACATTTCAAATTCACATGATCTGAAGAATTCCTTTGGACATGCTGTTATAGCTACCCTCTTCCAGGAAGTACACAGAGAAGTCAGACAGGAGGAAGGAAAACCTGCAAGCATAATGTTTGCTAATTCATTTTGACCTCCACTACCCTTTCTCAAGGTCCATTCTACTTTCTCTGTCTCTCACTTTTACCTTCTTTCTAATTTAATCTGATCCAAACAAATTATACATGAACAGTCATTTTCGTTGTAGTCTTGTTCACTGAGATACTTAGCAAACAATCAACTGACGAACAAGATAAGGACAGCAGAAGAAAGATAAGCTTTTGTTTATATAGTGGAATCACAGATAAAGACCTAAGCAGGCCTGCACAAACTCAGGAACCAGTGATATTATCTTTTGAGCTGTGGCACTGTGGTCGCTTCCATTGTATTTATTTGCTACACATATCATAAAGCCTAATTTACAAATAATTTTAAGTGTACACAATCCAAATTGGTTTTTTTTTTTTTTGGTTTGGTTTGGTTTTTGTTCTCCTTTTGGTTGAAATTAAGGGAGAAAGTCTGAAAAATAGATTTTTTGCTTTTGAACCTTTGTGGTTTTAGTCTAGAAAATGCAAAGCAAAAAAATAAAACAAAATAAAAAATCACCTGAACTGACAGAAAAAGAGGAAACAGAAAAGAAGAAAAAATGTGAAAGTTACAATATAGGAACTTCTCTTCTCATTAAGACTTACTTTTTTTCATGGTGTTGGAGAGCTGGTACCACGACTATAAATGAAGTACCAGTTCTATGGATTATAAACACCACCACAAGAGATATGCTTTGCTTTCAAGTCGAATATTTCAAAGCACTTTATGAACATTAGCAAAATAAGACCCATAGCTTTCCTGCAGAGTAGGTAGGAAAGATTAAGCCCTCCTCACGGACCAGCAAACTGAGTTACAAAGCGATCAGGTGACTGGCCTGAGGTGAAGCAGCAGGTCCAGCAGGGTGGGGAATGGAAACCTGACCTCTTGACACATGCCTCTATTCCCTAACCACAGGACCTGTACTTCTTCTTTAATAGTCCATGTAAAGTAATAGTCTCTAGATGAAACCCGTAGAAAATTGCACTCTCTGAAGATATTTATTTGGCACCTTTCATTAGCACTGCAGCCACACCATTATCTTTTAAAAGCATGCTCCCATTTAAAATACACTGAGAACTAAAGCAATTCATTTATTCTGTGAGAAAATACATGTGTACAACTAGAATATAACCAAGCATTTAACTTGGTGAATGAACCATATATTTAATTTGATGAATGTGAACTTTGCTAGCAAGTTTTTCTGAGAAGATGTATTTAAATGTTGTTCTGCTGAACAGTATATATTTGCATAAAATGTTGCTGGAATATTTGTATTGTTATAAATATGGCCTCAAATGATATTTAAATATGTACCTAAGGATTTTTTTAAATATAAGGAACTTAGAACTTGAGCATACAATTTCTCCATGTCAGAGAAATAGGCTTTTTGTGAATTTATTGGGATGGCTTTGTGTATCTGAGGAGATGTTTCTTTCCTTTATTTTGTGTCATACAGAAGCTTTAAACCACCATTTATGGAACCATCACTGTGTGATGAGAAAACAGAAATTTCCTACAGACAATCTATAAAGTGGATATACATGCCAAAAACTGTTCTGATTGAAATCTTATGCTGACTGGAAACACCTCGCAATTACTGGGACACTCCCAGCCAAGGCACTGTCCCTGGACACAGGTGTTTACATGCTTTTTAAAGAACTATGAAAAGAGATGTTGTGCTTGTCTGCTCTTATACGTGTTCAGAACATCAAAGCAGAAGCAGACATAAAAATTTCCCAATGTCCTCTGCAACAAAACTCAAGGATGGTAATGTAAAATTTGGCTGCTGGGGAGCAGGTCAGTGTATATAACTGATACAACCAGTATAACATAAAAACAGAGAAGTAAGGGAAAAGAGAGACTCGAGGCATCCTGAGGGGAGTAAGGTGTGAATTTGATGCAGTGGAATGAGAGTAATTAATAAAGGCTTCAAGGTGCCTGTGATGGATCCCATGGTCAATATGGTGGATAATGACCATAGCAGCAGTGTTTTGAATGGGCAGAAGGTATGTAGAACAGACTGGCACAGCTGGGGTCAGGAAAGGAGGAGAAGGAGAAGGAACTGGGTGAATGTCAGAACAGCCAAACATCAGGCAAGGAGGGGAAGGAAAATGTGAGCCACCAGAAAAAGTCATGCTGTGGAAATGTTAGGAAGAAAGCAGTAATACAGTTTAGCTGTAGTTTGGATGTTTGGAATGAAGGATGGGGATGAGCTGAGCTGAACATGAAATGAAATTTCAAAGGAAGGAAACTAATTCTTAAATCAGATCTAGATCTGGATCCAGGTTTCAAACATCCTCTAGTCTGGAGTTTTGGCTCAGCTCATAAAGGGAGGAGCCATTCGAGACTGGGTTCAGATTTCAGTCACACTAAAGATGCAAGGTTTTGGTTTGACACCATCTTAAAAGAAAACCCCATATAAACCAGCTTGGAGTTAGGTCTATATAGAGGCCAAAATATAGAGTATTATGGTGATTGATATTTGTTTGGGAGTCAAATTTGTTCTGCATGAAAAAGCCAGGGAAAGGGTTCCTCTTCTCTGATTCACTGAACAGAAGGTAATTGAAAGATCTCTTTATGGCAGGATTTACGACCCCTGAGCCTCAGTCGTTTTGAGCTAAATAATAATGCATTTGCATCGTAAGTGTATCTAATTTGAATTTCGCTTCCTGCCTAAACACTTTGAAAAGATGCATGCCTTGAGGTGTCTGCCTGAATAAAATTCCTGTGGAATTGAGGCTAACAAATAAAGTATGTCGTGGTGTGTTAGAATCTGCTCTGCCCTGGAGAATAGCTCCCCTGATAAACTGTCTGATTTATAATGACAACTGCTCCCACTGTTGTATACAAGTATACCTTACAGTAATGGGGAATTAAAGAGGCTTTCATGTGAACCAAATTTTTAGCTTTGAAGTCAGTGGGAGCTGAGAGAGCCCAGCACCTCACAGGATTAGTCCCTTGGGAATTAACCTTTTCACCTTACTATAGAGGAAGGATGAAATTTTAAGAAGGGATTTTAATGGTGTGAGCATACTGAGTAATAGGAAGGATGAGAATTCATAACTGAGTTATCTTCTACTTCAGCAAACACTGGGATCATTCTATAAGACGACATGACTTTCTCAGCACCTTGTCCCCACTAAGACTTAGACAGAATTAGTTTTCATGTAGTCCTTTGTCATAAGCTTGATCATAGAATATAAGAGCCTCAGGAAAGCACTTTACGTTTTAAGTTGCTGTGTTAACTAACCCATCAGCACCACATCAGTTGTGCAAAAGCAATACCAGTTTTTATATTTTCCTGTGAGAGACTTTCCATCTGCTTTTGCCTTCTGTTCACTGTGTGAATTAACAAAAGTGACCATGGAAATCCAACCCATTCTGCAGTTTCTCGGTCAAAAGTGAGTGCGTTTTTTCCAGGTATTCTTTTGTTGATGATGATATTAGTGACTTTTAAATTGACTGTTGTGAAACAAACAGAATCTGCCATTGAAGGAAAAGACAAACTGCTTATAATTAGTTCTGGCAGCTGGAGGATGGCACTCCTGCTGTTTCTGCTGCTGGCACTGTAAAGTACATCATGTCACAATGCATGAATTATCCAAGGTCAGCTCTTCAACACACCCAAATTGCTACCAATTATTAATTAATTAGTATCATTATGGGACTGCCTTAAGGGCCCTATCAGTCCCCTTGAAACAAATAAAGTGACTAAGAAAGAAAAGGAGGTAGAAGTGATTAGTGATGAGTAATTCTAAGGTAATTCTAAGGACAACCTCATATGGGTCTAATTTTGCAAGACAGATACCTAGTGCTTCCCAACTGATCTCAAATGCTCTCCTCATGATCTCTAAATGCATCTGAGTTGCATGGGAATATAAATCACCTGTTACATGTTAATGTATTTTTCATGACTAAAATTTTGCTATTTAAACATTACTGTCCAATTTTATTGTTTTTATTACGTCTTTCTTCACCTGCTCTTCCTCTGAAGGCTTTACTACTTTAGGAGTTGTATCTCAGAAGATATGTCACTATAATGCTAAATAGTGCTATAGCTAACATTCTGTCATCTGTCCTCTGAAATGAACTGAAGAAAATACTGCAAAGCTTCCCATGCAATTCAAAAGTTACTTAGAATGGGGTTTAAAAGAACAAATGCAAAGGGAGGGGAAGAAAGATGCAGTTTATTAACAGGTGATTACAGGTTAAGAATGAGTGAGACAGCAAGTCTCTAATTCTACCTAAGTGCCACTTTAGGAGCCTAAGTCCTTATTTATGTAAAAACATCACTATCAGTATATACTGCACTCATTGTCAATGCAGACAAATAAATACGTTTCTAATGCTCATGCCTATGGCAGTGACATCTGGTTGTGCAGAATAAAGGATGTGCAAAGTTTGTCAGATTGTGATAGCTTAGTATCATCCAAGTTTTCCAGAAATCTCCAGTCATTGTAAAGTAAAGTGCTAAATATAAAATGTCTAAAAATATGAGATGGTGATGTCTAAAAATATGGCGAGTCAGGTGATACGGGACCAGAGAGAAAGCAGAGACTCTGTGGCTGTATGCTGATTGTATGCTGCCTCCCTACAGAAAAGTATATCTGATAAAAGTGTCCATCACTTGATGTAGAATGAAGAAGAGGAAAACAGTCTTGATTGATAGACCTTTATAAGGAGTCAGCAGATAGTTCTTTAGCTCAAGTAAGAGGCAAATGTATTTTTAGGGGATAAACACCTGGATTTTGTCCTGAAAATATTTTGCAGTTTAAGCCACAAGAAACAGACATTTGTAATTCTTACATTTTTCTAGATCATTCATCACTGGAATATCAGAGGACCAGAGTTTCAGAAAAGCTCAGCACCCACTGAGACAGGTAAGCGAGATTTACATTTCAAAAGTGCTTGGCACACAGCAGGTCCCAGGGTAGAGCTTATGGGGAGGGATTTTCTTCTGTCAAGCAGTGCTGAAGTCTTGAAGATCAACCACTTATTTTGGCACAAAAAGAGTTCATGTCTTCCTAAAACACTTCCTAAGTTTCTTCCTAACTTCCTAACTTCTTCCTAACACTTCCTAACACTTCCCCCTACACGGGGGAACAAGTAATTATGAAATTAGAGCAATTCAGTAGGTGACTGTAATCTCTGTTCTTAAGTCTGCTGCTTGCATGTTTTGCCACAAAACTTCAATGGCAAGTCTATGCTGTTCTGCCTTAAATATTTTCCAGAAATGTTTCTCGGAAATAGGAGAACATAAATAAGGCAAAAGAGGTAATCTCAGTCTTAAGGGATTTAAACCATGGATGTTCATTATTGTTTCAAAACAGCTGTCTCAGGGGGCTTTTTAAAATATGTTGCCACTATTATACGTAATTGCTGTAATTGTATTTTGGGTCTGTAACCAAGTGAGGAGATTTATCAACACATTCTTTCTCCAAACGCATCGCAATAATGATGAGTATAGTCATAAGCAAAGAAGGCCAAAAGAAAAAAGGAGGAGGGAGTTCTGGAGAGAATGAGGAAAAAAGGGAATTCTCCAAGTGTGAAAATAGCATTCTCTGTGTGGATTCCACTTCCCTGAAAATTGGATTGCTTTGTTAGGAACTTAGAAAATGTGGCTATTCTTGTGCATCCAATACTTAGCATAATTTATCCCCCTCATCCCCAATTGGCCTCCTGTGTGGATTTATCATTGAATTATTACTTTTTAACTTTAATGATGTCTTTGCTTAGAAAGGGTAGTAAGAATTGAATAAGGACTCCAGCATATGGCCTGCTGAAGACAGCAAATGGAAGGGCCCAATACATAATTTTGCCATTCTTCTATCCAGTATGCTGGTTTTGCTTTTCCAGTTTTCATTTTAATTGCTATTCAGTCATGGTTGTGCTCTAGGACACCCTTCCAGGAAGCAGTTAGACTTGCAAAAGTGTAGTTTGACCTGACTATTAAGAACGATATCACCTGAGACATTACAAAGAAATGTCCCAGTGGCTGTAGCTACAGTCTTAAGAAACAACAACTTTTTTTAAAAAAATTAATTAATTACTGTAAAGAACATATATTTTCTGTGCTGGATTTTGACTTCTTTTGAAATATATGTGTGAGCAATTCAGGAGCAGTTTCTTCTATCAGCAAAATTACACCGACATTGCTTCATATGCACATATTAGACAAAACAGAGGAGATGTCTGATGAACGTTGACATCAGGCCTGAAACTGCAATGTCGGCACAGTCTTCCCAAACGATCTCCACAAAAAAGGCAAGATTTTCCACCCATGAGCTATATCTGATCTCCAGTATGCTGATGTGAATCCAAATCTACTTTTTCCAATACTTGCTAAATTAAATGGAAGAATACATTCTCCTGTGATGTTACCCACAATACAAGGTGGTTCTCTACAAGCATCTGTTGTCCAAAACAGTCTGAAAGAGAGCTTCATTATGTTGTGACAAACACTGCTAGGGAGTGAGGAATCTTTTGTGATTTTTGTAGAATTTGGACGTTCATCATAAACTGTTCTGAATAGGATTATCATCTGTGCCTTATGTTCTAATGACTTGTACTTAGAGTGTAAAAAACTCCATTAGTTATTCTTGTAGATTATGGCTACTTTACCTGAGGTCCCTGTTGTCCACCTCTCTGAAGAAACCATCTAATCTTTAGGTTCACTTTTGGGAGATGTTTCCAGAACAGCATTTGGACACCAGTGTGATGCAGTATCTGCCAAACTGCACCTCACAGGGATTGTGTTTGGATAGGCACACTCAAGGCACTGGGATTTATGGCCAGTTCCTTCAGACAAATGTAGACTAAGGAAAAAGCCTTATAACATTCCTGTGGTTTTGATGTGGCACGTCAGGCATGCTTTGTCTTCTCAAGCACTGTGTACATTGTGCCACAAGTAACAGATCCAGACATGAGAGGTAACCTGCTACTGATAAGACCAATATTAGATTACTTTCAGAGGAGACAAAGGAAGAGCCACAGAAGGAAACATACTTCCAGTCCTGATTTTTTTTTTTCTGCATCAGATGCAGTGAAGTTAACGCGTTAGCTCTTCGCAGAACCAATATAAGGTCTGCCCTTTTCCTCAAGAAAACAACTTTCACCACAACCACGCTCAACTGAGTGGAAATCAAAAATATGTCACACCTTTCACAAATAGTAACTAAGTAGGTAAAAGAACGTTTTGTTTCAGATTTTTTTTTTACAATTACAAGGGCTGTGCTACGTGGTTTAGGGCCTCAAATTAGGTTTTATGAAGTTGGGTTTTGAAAGACAGTAGGAATGGAAATATTGCCATGATCTGTGCTCATTATAAAGGGAAATGTTTTGCATTTGAACATTCATTTCCAGTGTTGTGAGTTCAGCTGACACTCTTGGACTGCCTGAGAACCAGACTATGAACCTAGCCAGAAAACAACTATAAAACATGGACTACTCTGTTTTCCATTTGCATTTAACTTAAGTGGAAAGTAACAATAAGAAATTATATAAATTATAAAAAATGTTTTGGACCCAATCCTGACTGGCATTTTTGCCTCGTTGTACAGGCATATACTAAATTGCACCTTCCCCAAAATCTTCAGAGAGACCACAGTCACTGCAGAGAAGCTCCTGAAACAATTTTCATGCAGCAGACTAGGGGCCAGAAATACGCACTTGAGGGTGTGTATGGTCTTGTTTGTCAGAGGTCTATGTAGCTTTTTAATATTAGAGTGACTTGTGCGCCTGGAGAAGGAGCCTGTGCATGGCTTCACTAGGTAGATGGTTATCCCTACAGCTGCTCTTGTCAGCTGTGCCTGATGAGCTCAGTGATCTGATTAAGATGGTCTAAAATGGCACCACCACATTGAGAGCTGTGGCTTCATGTCCTCAAAGCTTTTTGTGCTCTTGTTTGGGTGTCTAGGCACCAAGAAATTAATAAAAAGAGTCTGCAATTGTGCCCCAACTACTGCACAGAGACTAAAACATCTGTGTTCTTTTCTCCTCTTCACATTAACAAGATAAATTTGGAAGGAAAACCGTGGAGTCCAGAAATATCTCCCAAGTAGTTATGAAGATCCAAGAAGTTATTAATACAACTGGCTCATTTTCTTACCACAAAGTTTCTTCCTATCACAAAGTGTATTTTTGTTGATCAGAGTCTGTTTTTTCATGAGAAAATGGCTGATTGAAAGTTTTTTTCCAAGAAAAATATGAGGAAAATATATTTAATTCCAACATAAAATCAATTTTTTACAATTCAATTAGAAATGTTTTACATTATCTGTTAAAAAAAATGTAATGTTGTTCCCTGAAAAAATAAATATATTTCTAGTTACTAGAAATGTTGATATTTTTTTCCCACTGTAAATACATGAATGCCATGTTGACAACCTCCCTATAAACATATATCCTTTTCTTATTTACACTGTCACACAAAAGTATTGGAACTGACAACTCTTAAAATTGAAAAGGGCTCAACAATACAGTCTCAGATACATTTCTGAAATGCCAAGATGACGAAATGTAACCACATCCTGTTGAACATCTCTGGGTAGTAATGACACTGTGCAAAACTTTGAGAGCATGTGTCCCAATTAATTAACCTCTTTGACCAGCTTCCTTTTGTTTGGTGCCAGTTGCCATATGGAACCTCTAAACTCTTCCCTGACCATGGATGGAGAATTTGCTATGTTTGCTGCTGTTATTTGTCGTTGTAGAGACGGACACGACACTGAATATCAAGTTGCAACAATCGTATATATATCTTTATTTTACAAGCAGTGCTCTTTTATATCCTTTTACCCGAATGCTTATCTGTGCATATATTCTACCATTCTATTTCTGCCCAATCCGCTCACACATCACACGCCATCCAGCCAATACAATTGTTGATCACGCGCTGTCCATGCTCTGGTCAAAGCCAGGATGTTTGCCAACCCTTATCTTGTTGCTCAGCTTTTCTCAGGACTCTCCAGCCTCTTCGAGGGTACACGGGTATCTGCTCAAGGTCAATGTTAAACTTGCATTCCGATCCCTCGGACCAGCCGAGGTCTCCCACAGTTATTTAACTCAAAGGTAAATCTGACTGTTTTCCAAAAAGATTCTTTTGGGTCCTACTCATTAACAAAATGCATCTTTTAGACGTCAAGTTCAAAATAATTATCCATGGACAATTAAATGTAATGCATTTTTACTGATGCAGGTGAACCAGAATGGTGAAAATAAGAATAAACCTGATTTTTTTTCCACGAAGCCCAAACTGAATCAACTATGTTCTTAAGAAAAGAAATACATAATAATGCTGTGCCACCATAAGTTTTCTTAGAGGATTTTTGAAGTCCTTGGTATTTTTGCTTGTCCCACTTCTCCCTGACTGGAGATTTATCTTTAGACTAGTGTTCTGCCAGTCTTGTCCCCATCTCAGCCAAAATGCAAAAAAATCTGTAAGTCACACAAGAGCAAACCTGTTTGAGCCCTAGGGCCTGATCTCCTCCCTGCTGAAGTCAGTGAGAGTCTGTTAATTGATTTCAAAGGGAGCTGGATGAAGTCCCAGTGTCAGATATAACTGTTTGGAGAGTTTTTGGGGGATAGGGTCTGGATAAGGAGCTAAACATTTGATTCATTATCTGAACCCAATTGAATTGCCAATGCAGAAGGTTCATCCATCATTTCTTTCTGCTTTCCAAGTTCAGAGTTCAGGGATTTATCTGCTCCTCTTTCATCAGTGAATCACATTACTAACATGATTATTTAAAGCAATGCAGAAGCAGAGCTCTCCCCAGCGCTTTTAGTAAAGTTGCTTGCAATACGGTAGATAGAGGATACTGTTGAAGGAATACTGAGCACATCTGACATAAAAGGATCCACTGACTCTTTTCCTCTGGTGTAGCTGAACAGTCTGTGCTGTCTAATATCACCTCGGCAGTCTTGGCTGAGTATTTAAGCAAGGGACTTCAGACAATCCCTAGCCTGAATCCCTCCGAGTCTGGAAAAGTTCAGACCAGTAACTCATAAGTTTTCACTCCAGGTTTCAGCATTTATACACAAGAGCTTTTCAAACAGAGGAAATTTTGAAATCTTGCTCCATTTTCAGTAGTTAGATGAAGGAAGGACTATGTTTAAAAAACACACCTTAAATTGTGTTTTCAGTGAAGTATTTGTTATTTCTAATTGTACATGTAAGTGGTGCTAGTGATCCAACATTTTATGGAGCTTTATGTGTTTAAAGCAGTTTAGGTCACCTTTAACCACAACTGTATAACACAGGAGGATGCTGTTTCAACTTCAGAGCTCAAGGGTCTTCAGGGACTGGGGACCCTGGAGTCCTTTGAGTTGGACAGACCAACAATCAAGTGAGGCCACAGTCCCCAGCCCCTGCCACCCTACCTTCAAAGCATCTGTGGGTGCTCTCACACTGCAATTTCCTCCTCCATAATCTGACAATGACAGTGTAGCCATGGGACTTTTCTTTTTCTCTCTTTTCTTTCCCTGTTCTTGATGCCTCTTTCAGCTTTAAGGCTGCTACACAGTTGTCAGAAGTCTGGCTTCAATGGTCTGAAGGGAGACAGATACTGATAAATTTCCTTTTGATCTCTGCTCTGCAAAACTACTCAGTCAGAAAAAAATAGAGGGGTCTGTGTGCGCAGGGGTTGGAGGATGTGAAAGGCAAAAAGCACCCTCTCATGCCAGAGCGAGTATAACTCCCACTTCACATTAGATCTGAAAGAGGAATATAAAGAGTTTTGTATACATTTTGCAAATCAAGACAATGCACTGTAAGAAAATGAAGCCAATGAGTAAAATGGGGGTAATGATACTGATCTCTTTTCTAAAGTGCTCTGAGATCAGTTGATGAAAAGGACTGTACAAGAGCTAGGTATTATTATAGTTAGATCATTGCAATTGCTTTTCTCAAAAACCTTATCTTTTTGTTGCATATTCATCAGGATCAGTGTTGAAAGGTTACAGTTTATAACAACTACTTTGTTATACTATAAATGAGACTGAAAAAGAACTTTTGTTTTCATGGGGCTCCAGAAATTTGCAGGTATCGTTTGAGGATGCATATATACAGCTGTAGCAGGTGTCTTCCACTCAACTTTCTGTATCTGCCCTGATCTAAGGCTGAATGAAGACAATGCGACAGTGATCTGAACACTGTCAAGTGAAGAACACAATACTTAAAATACAAAATGTTAACCTTGATTATGCATAGGCAAACAGTCATGAGCTTGGTAGGCACCAGTCATGAACAATCCAGGAGTCATACAACTGTGTTAGGGAGCACTGTTGCCAAAACACTATACCTGCCTCTCAGCAGGTTTGACTAGCTGAGATACCATGCTGCACTAACACAGCTAACCAGCTTTCTGACTACAGCAGGCTTGTAAGCAGCCATGTCAAAAGCAGGGCAAGGCACATTCATGTCTGTTGTGTCTGTGAAGACATATTCATATGTTCCTTTACTCAATGGATCTCAACGTTGGTAGAACTGACTCTAATTTGTCAGAACTAGCAAAGGTGGAAAATTTATGGGGGAATAAAAAAGCTAAAATGATAATGCTCCAGTAGGATTACTAAAGCAGCAAAGGGCATCTCAACATGAACTAAGATCCAAGGAAAATGACCAAAGGTATTAATATAAAATTGCAAATTAGCTTTTACCCCCACAGTAGCAAGACTGCCACTTGGAGACCAGTTATTGCACATAGGGTAAGTACAGCAGAATATACAGATGAATTTAGAATTGGAAGTGCAAAGAAAAAAATAAGTCAAGTGAAAAGTATTTTTCCTGACAGAAATACATTATGCATTCTTTAATGTATCATCACATATTACACTCATAAAATAGCTGGTAGTTATAATGTACTAATAAAAAGTGACAGCAAAATGCTAGTTATGGAGTGTGTGGGTAAAACTAACACGGCTCTTACATATAGAATCATAGAATCACAGAATCATGGAATCATTTAGGTTGGAAAGGACCTTTAAGACCATCAAGTCCAACCATCAAGTAAACCTACCACTGCCAAGTCCAGCACTGAACCATTTCCCTAAGCACCACATCTACATGCCTTTTAAATACCTCCAGGAATGGTGATTCCACCACTTCCCTGGACAGCCTGTTCCAGTGCTTGACAACCCTTTTGGTGAAGAAATTTTTCTTAGTATCCATCCTAAACCTCCCCTGGTGCAACTTGAGGCTGTTTCCTCTCGACCTATCACTTGTTACTTGGGAAAAGAGACGGACCCCCACCTCGCTACAACCTCCTTTCAGGTGGTTGTAGAGAGTGACAAGGTCTCCCCTCAGTCTCCTTTTCTTCAGACTAAACAGCCCCAGTTCCCTCAGCTGCTCCTCATAAGACGTGTTCTCTAGACCCTTCACCAACTTTGTTCTTCTTTGGACACACTCCAGCACCTCAATGTCATTCTTGTAGTGAGAGGCCCAAAACTGAACACAGTATTTGAGGTGGGGCCGCACTAGTGCTGAGTACACGGTGATGGTCATTTCCCTAGTCCTGCTGGCCACACTATTTCTCATACAAGCCAGGATCTACTGGCCTTCTTGGCCACCTGGGCACACTTCTGGCTCATATTCAGCTGGCTGTTGACCAACATCTCCAGGTCATTTTCTGCCGAGCAGCTTTCCAGCCACTCTTTCCCAAGCCTGTAGTGCTGCATGGGGTTGTTTTGACCCAAGTGCAAAACCTGGCACAACTGGTTTAGCAAGGCCTGTACTACATTATTTATGGTTTATAATAAATTCTGTAATGTAGCTTTTGTTCATTTCACCACAAATCAACATGAAGTAACCATATAGCCACAACTGAGTCTTCCAAATGTACACAAACGGCAAAGCCTACAGGTACATGCAAAAGTTCTGGCTGGGTTTCTGCTAGGTTCTGAAAGAGAGCACAGTGAGTGCTAGTAAAGGACTTCCTACAAAATTTCTCTATCTTACTGTATGAAAAAGTATTTTTCTTACAGCTTTAAAATTGAGATATCTCAGTGTCTCAATGTAAACATTGCATTTCCAGTCATCCATGAAAAACCCTTTGTGTTTTTGAGTGAAACAATTTTTCCAGAGGTTTACAAAGCCAAAATACAAAAGTAGTTTTATTATCTGTCAGGATTTTACAGATCATGTCACAAAATTCATAGTACATGCATCTGCATACAGTTCTTAAAAGAAACCTCAGTTTAATAGGTGCATTATTGGGACGGGGATGAACTTGCTATTGTTTATAATAGTCATAAGAGGTCATTCAACCTCTACATGTAGGCAAGCAGCAGTCTCCAGACTCAAAACACAAATCCAAATAAGAATAGCGAAGCCATTTTGCTTATCTTGTACATGCATGGATATATGTGTGTGTAGAAGAGACTTCAAATTAAGAAGTGGAGCAAAACTCAGAAAGAGATTGAAGACATAAAAAGAACAAATATGCCCTAGGACAAGTCTAGAGAGTGTACTTTTGGTTGGGTACTGACTGGTGGATGTATTATTTCTGGTAGCTTGAATCCTGATGGTTTCAAAAAAGCAGGAATTTCTTTCTTGGAAATAAACCTTCTTAGAAATAACCAGAAATAGACATCAAAGAAAAATTACCCCATCAATTTCTCCATCCAATGGGAATAACCTACGAGATCTCAAAATATGTCTCATTGCTCAGATCAAAAAGGGTAACCATATGTTTCTCACTATCTTTAATTACAAAGAAGAGTAAATTACTGAAAAAGGCCTTAAATTCAAACAATTCCAATAAAAATAGGAGTCTGGTTTATTAACAATTATGTGCATTTAGATACAGCTGTAATTCAGTTAAGCCTTTAAGGTATGGCTGTTATTACTGAAATGAAGTGGTGCCTTAGTCATGGACTGAGACCCCACTGTGGGAAGAGTTCTATGAAGAATGGATAAAGAACACAGTCTTGCCTCAAAAATAATCTAAAGGTGAGATAAAGGAACAGGTTCAGACAAATGAGTACAAGGAAACCAGGCAATATCGGATTAATTTAGTAAAAGCAGTGATAAACCTGCAGGCCAGTAATCTAGCAATTGTCTGGTTATCCACAGACTACAAGGAAAGAGAAGACTGTGAAGAAGCCATGTCCTGTCGATATTTGTGGATGGTTCCTCCCAAGCACAATGGACAAAGTAGGCAAAGGAACAAAGGTACATGTTTTAAAATTTATTATGTGAGTATCAACTGCTGGGAGTGCAATTATGTTCCTGTCAATATTTGTGAGCCAATATTTGAAAATGAATGAGAGATACTACGCAGGATAAAGATATGTGGTCTAAAGGTTTGAAAAGACTTTGGCAATCATCGTTTCAGTAGAATACAAAAAGCGTTGGCTGGAAGATGTTCTATGATGGAACCAGAGGAGAGAAACTCAATTTTTCTTTCAGTGAACTTATAAAGTAAAAAGTAAATAGGGCAATTGCTGGAGAGACAAGGGTGGGGAGGTGACTGTGGGATAGACTGAAGCAGGATTGTTACTGAAAGTGGCAAGTGACAAAAGCTATAGGAAGAGTAATGGATAAAATGGAAGAGGGTGATCAAGTGATGTGATGGGGCTACCGGACAAAGCAGAGCTCTGAGAGGAAGAGAGCCACCATAGCATCTCTGCCTCAAGGGAAAAGGAGAGAAAGCTGGGGAAGAGAAGAGAAAGCAAGACAAAGCAGAAGCCTTTGCTGATTTCCTCTCCAAAGATGTCAGTGAGATGCCATCTGAGGAGAGAAAGAAATGGATAAAGGAGGATGGAAAGCTTAAGGAGTGAGTCAGAGATGTGGAGAAAGTTACTGGGATTAAGTAGATTTATGCTGAAGAACATTACTTAGGGAAATGGGAAAACTGGAGGAGAAAACACTTCTGTGGTGCAGGAAGGCATTTAGGCCACCAAGTCATACTGGGCTGTGCAAGATCAGGAAAAGACGAAAGGAGCAATGGGAGTGAGTTAGAGTTCTGCTGTCAGAGAAGGGATAAAAACAAAATGAAGAGTGGAGGACAGTGAGTCACAGAGGCAGGAATTATCGGATCAGTGAGAAAAGGGAACAGAGCGTGAGGCAGAGAGCTGGTTTCCTGTGAGTTTGCTAGTCAGGCTTACAGATTGTTCTGGCCTCAGCTCAAGAAGCGGTTCATTTTCTGTGAAGCTAACCACATAGTCCTATCATGCAATCAGTTGGACCTTTAATTATTTTTCCCTGAATAACAGCTCTCAGACATGATTTCTATAGCACCTTTAAGAGGTCAAAGTTAAAGAACAATAGTTTGTTAAATGGTCATTTGTTGCTGTTTGCCTGGTCCAAAAATGTCTCAAGTAATACAGTTAAGCTTAAATTTGGAAGCAAAATTCTTTCTTACATCAAAACTATAGAAACACAACAGAGAAAACACACTTTAATAATAAACAGAAAATGAAAACCACTTGAAACACATGTATGTGTTTTATTAGTGACTAAAATCAATGGTATGTTGCAATTTAGTTATGCGGGCTGATTTAGTATCATGTTATGTACCAGTTACATAGACATGTGCTACAGGCTTAGTCATAAAAGTGTGGAATGCACCACTAACAAATTCAATTTTTTGCCCTTAACTACTCACAAAACTCCTCTTCTTCTAAAGGGAAACCACACATCATCTCTTATAAAGAGCTCAGTCAAAAGGAACGCCAAAATAAAGACAGTCCTTAACGGCCCACTGGACCCTCACTAAAACTATATATTTTTGGTGGAAAACAAAGAAAGGGAAAAACAGGAAACTTCCCCCCCATTCTTAGAAGAAACTGCTGTTCTTAACAGAGTTCAAATATTGCAATGAGATATCCATGTCACTTGGAAAAGCTGAATGTGTTAAGTGTCTAAGAAAATGCTGACAGATACTTTTTCTGTCATTCTGATTAAAGAAGCAAAGTACAAGGCTGGCTCAATAGTACATTAAGGATTTCCCTCTTTAGCTTTGTATTGGGAAATATATTTTCAAGTAACTCATTTATTAGGGCAGACATCTGAAGAAATAGACCTTACTTTGGAATGCAGTGTCACTAATGCCAAGAAAATTAATGCATAGACATTTAAACAGATATGCGCCCAAATGCCCAGTCTTGGCCTGTAGCCACGTCCATCTTTCAACTGCCACGCTGCCTCACGGGAATTGTAGCTTTAGCAACTCGAGCCTGATTCTCCTTCACTGGCTGAATTTCCAGTATAAATGGCCTTGAATGCTCTGTGTCAGACAGTTCCTATGATACCTTGTCCAGTGAACCAGAAGGGAGATGTGACCTTGCTACATCAGGGAACTCTGACTTTAGAGGAGTATAAGAACTCTGAATTTGAAGCATTATGGCAAATGTATGCTAACATCATATTGATCCCAAAACAAAATGTATGGCTAGAAGAGACCTCCTGGGTGTCTGAATACTGTCCCAGCAGCATTTCGTATAAAGACACTGCATAGCTTATCATACTTCAAGTATGATCAAATACTTTGATTAAAACAGACTCTTAATTCTACAGTGACTGCACACAGATCACAGGCCCTATCTTTCCCCATAGACCACCTTACCAAGCTGTAAGTTTATGAGCAGTGTGAGAAAGAAGAATGGCTTTTATTTTGCTTTAAAATATATTTGTAAATTAGAGATCTAGTGGTTATGAAAAATAAATTGCACAGGCTGTTGACTTCTGGTGGAAACTATGTGTTATGGTTTGAGAAACCCACCACAATTTATTGTCATTTAGACAATTATTCTATCACCTAATGACCCCTCCCCACCCAGGAAGGGGAATTGGGGAAAACCAAGGAAATGCAAGGGTTGAAATATAAACAGATCTAATAGAATAAGACTAATTAACATTAATAACACTAAAGAACCAGTATTGATCCTGACACCAATATAAAATATACAAAGATTATACTCAGCCAATTACACCAGTAGGAATCAGGGCACTCCCAGCAGTGGACAGCAAATGTCAGACACTGTGAGTGCTATGGCTTCAGGAGGAAGGGAAAGCCTCAGGGGTCTGGCACTGGGGCAAGAAGTTCTCTGGATTGCTGCCATCAGGGAAGAGAGAGCACTTTGCAGCAAACTTTCTAATTTATATTGAATGAGATGTTCATGGCATGAAATAATCCTGTTGGCCAGCCTGGGTCAAGTACGCGGATCTTGCTCCTCCTCACCCCTGCACATGGCTAACTCAAAACCACTGAGACCTTGAACCCAGACATAGCTGGCTATAAAGTAAATATTTTCACAAATTCAGACACTAGAGTCTTCTAAAAGTGCAGTTTTCCCAAGCATTAGAAATTAGTCCTATGTCACTCAAACCAGGACACTAAGTAATCCAGAGCTACCCTGCATTTGAAAATCTATGTCACCAGTCACAAGTTTACACTGTGACTGGCCTACACAATTCAGCTGATTCAGACCTTCACTGTGCAAAAATCTGTACTGACCCAAGAAATGTCAGACCTCTCTCCTAACTTATTTATGAAAACTAAGCTTATTTTAGCAAGGGTTTGGACCAATGCAACTATATAAATTTGTAAATATTTTAAATATATTTAGTAGATTTCTTATGTAGGTAAGGTATTATACTTACTCAAATTCAGTTACATTTAGATTTCCTCAAGTAGATATAGGTGGTATGTCTGAAGATGTTTACAAGTAATGCTTACTCTCATGGGGATAATATGGACACCTTTCCTGTGAATATAACTTCCGTTGAGGCCCAGTTGGATGAATTAGAGCACAACAAGAGTCAAAACTTAAAATATTTAGTCTCAACTAGTATGTGAGATGTGCTAACAGGGCAGAGGGTAACTAAAGTATATTTAGCTTTTCCCTAGGCAAAATGTATGCACTTAATCTCACAGGAAGGTTGTGAGGAAGCTCACAACATGCAGCATCCATGGGGAAAAGAAATAACACAAGGTGTTAAAATTGCATTATAAACTGTAGGTTTATAAAGTTATTGCTGGTCTATTGCTTACTTAGGTGAAGGAAGGAATCCCCCTAAACACTAAAAAGATTTGACAATCCCTTGCAAAGAAGTTGGAGTGTAATCTGTGTGGCTTTGGGTCCCTTAAAAATGCCAGTATTATTACTCTCTTCTTGATGGGTTAGGTTTTGGTTTTGGTTTTGTCCTTGAAATAATCATGTTTCGGGAATGCCAGCAGTAATATAACAACAATAAAAAATCCTGGTCAGTCTTTTTTTAAAAGCTTAAATAAATGTGTTACAGTGAAAGTTAGTTTCATGCACTTCAGAAGTTTATTGAGCTTAGGGGACTGGTCAAGTCAGGCTTGTCATTTAATTTGGTGTTTGGATGCTGAAATCATGGAATCCACTTACAAGTTTTGCTTAGGCAGTGCCATTGTTTAACCCCAGCCAGCAACCAGGACCTTGCAGCCACTTGCTCATTCCTCCCAGTTGGGATGGGGGAGAGAATTGGAAGAGTAAAAGTGAGAAAACCTCATGAGTTGAGATAAACACCGTTTAATAAGTAGAGGAAAAGCTGTGCATGCAAGCAAAGCAAAACAAGGAATTCATTCACTGCTTCCCATGGGCAGGCATCTCAGCCATCTCCAGGAAAGCAGGGCTCCATCACATGTAATGGTTACTTGGGAAGACAAGCAGCATCACTCCGAACATCCCCCCCTTCCTTCTTCTACCCCCGGCTTTGTATACTGAGCATGACATCATATGTTATGGAATATCCCTTTGGTCTGTTGGGGTTAGCTGTCCCAGCTGTGTCTCCTCCCAACTTTTTGTGCACTCCCAGCCTACTCACTGGTGGGACCATCTGAGGAACAGAAAAGGCCTTGACTGCTTAGCAACAAAGAAAAACACCAGTGTTTTACCAATGTTATTTTCATCCCAAATCCAAAACATAGCACTACACCAGCTGCTAGTAAGAAAGTCAGTTCTATGCCAGCTGAAACCATGACAGGCAGCTTTTAGCCAAACTTTGACTGACAAGCATTTTGCATGGCAGCAGCAGAGTTGACTCCCGGAATATCTTGCCTTTCTGCTCTTCAATGCTTTCGCTGTCAGTTTCTGTGACATAATAGTTACCAGTAAGAGTGATAAGGAAAGACATTTCCTGTCTCATGACAGAAAAAGGTGAGAGAACCAGTAGTTAGGATCTAAACCTGTGTTATGAGAAAACCTATGTCATGTTCTGCTTGAGATGCAAAGGACTTGAATCTAAAACAGTGGAGAACGCTCAAGGAACACCTACTGTGCACAATCTCCCTTCTCTCTGCTGGCAGAAAGGCAGAGGAAGAATTACAAAAGCACTCTCTGGCCTGTATCAGGCAATATAAAAACACCTACGCTAACAATTTAATTTAACTTAACTGGCTTTTTCTGAGGCAGCATGAGCATGATTCTTTCCTCTAGCAGAACTCTGGAGCAATAGTGCGCAGCCAAAAAGGAGTACTAGCATTTTCAGCTTGTCCAACTATATCTGTGTCCTGCCTCAGGCTTCAAAATCCCCTGTGAATGATTCCACCATCTGCCTTTTTTGAGGTGGATCTTCTCAGTCTTTTTTTATAGAAGCTGTTTAAGTAAATTAAAAAAAACTATTGATAGATCTAAATCCTGACCCTTATTCTCTCGTATCCAAGATACTGACTCATCTAATGTGAATCATCCTCCTTCTCTTATTTTGGACAAGAATTGCACCTGCATTAGAACTGGTGCAAAAATCCCACTGAGAAGTTTTGATTTTGAGTAACTGACAGTGATTGAAAATGACATGACGGGAAATCCCTGATGAACTCTAGGTGTCACGTTTGCTTCACAGGCACTAAAGATTCATAATGATCCAAAAGCAGATGAGCTCACAGGCTGCCTTCAGGAATTGCCAGATGATCATTTTTCAAATTACTTTTCTAACAACAAAAGGAACTAAACCCCACACTCATTCTCAGTGTGCCTTTTACTAAATGAACCCAGTGGTAAACAAGTTACAATGAATTAATAAGATATTAAACTCCCAAATTATCTTAAATGGAATTTTTACTGCCAAAATAAGGTGCACTATTGATCCTATAAAATACACACAATAATTAGGGCTTGATTTTATGTAAACAACCTTATGACCCTAAGGTGATGAACAGCAATATGAACTAGAGAGTGAGTTTGGGAATCAGAACGCTGAAGCTGGCGGAGTTTTACACTAGCAATGTAAGAGAAGAATCAAGCACCACAAAGCTTTCTAACGCGAAAAATGATCTTTTCTGGACCTTGAACTAATTTATATTGTTACTGGATTACATATAGCAAAGGAATATTAAAAGCAGCTTTCACTGTGCAGAATGGGGTAATATGCTCCCAAATCAGGGTGTTAAAGCACCTGTGCAAGACAGGAGGCTAATACATCACACAATCTGTCACATATATAAATTATTTTGCGAAAAATGAGACAGCTAGATTGCGCCCCTACTCTTTTCTATGAGCTTGCTCTTTTACTTTTATTTTATCAGCTGTTTAGTATGACTTGGAAATTTGTAGGGTTAACTCAAGTGTTAAAAGTTGGATTGGTCTGAAAAAGACTCTATATAATTGTGATCTCTACGAGTAGTTTTTGAAAAAGCAGTAATTCCCCCAATATTTGTGGCATAGAAATGAAAATACAGAAAATCCCTTCAATGGAAAAAATAATAGACAGTATCAAATTAAACTGGTATTGACTGTGTAACTTATGATTACTATTTTGAGAAATTGAACACATGGGTATCTAACTTTCAAAGATTCAACATACTAATTACAATAACATCTAATATTTGAATCAAAGTACATTTTAGTAATAATGTACGTGTGTATAACCATCATAGAAAAATAAGTTTTTACTTTAAAACACTGATTAACAGTTTGACATCTGAAGTGCTGCAGTGGTTGATATGGTTTTGTTTATGTTTCACGCCAAAGAAAATTTGTTAGGTAAGTTGGCATGTTTTTTTGCATCTGGATTTTATGATGTTTGGCTTTGTAATGCCTGTATAGAGAACTGATTCCAGTACTTGAGATTCTGGCTAAATGTAATTAGCTTAAGTGCCTAGATGATGAAAGTTTATTTGCTTTATACTGGATTAAAGTGTAAGTAGCAAAGGTAGCATGAACAGACTGTGTAAGTTACCTCCAGCTATTCAAGTTCCAAGGATCTACATACCAGTAAAGGACAGTGTTGCCAGGAAGTCTAGGGATGTTTGAATTTATTAAATTTGCTGTAAGAAAACATCAAATACGTTCAGGGACTAAAAAGTTACTGTGAAACCACAACTTGCATAATGATTTGTCTGATCATATTTCTTCTCAGAAATTTTATCACGTATGCATATCATACACCAGTGCTTGCAGCTTGAACAACATTATAGGTACATAACCACACTGCCAGGTTTTTCTCACCTTCTGCACTGAAGAAGACAGCAGTAATTCTCACTGTTGTAAGTGCTAAAGGATTAGAGAAGGGAAATGTACAGGTGATTATTAGCATTAACTTCCACTGTCTCAGCAATGGATTTTTTGAACCGTTAGTGCAGGAAAGCAGATATCACAAAACTGATTATTAAGACCCAGAACCTGGCAACCTGATTTTGCTTTTTATGAATCATATGTTAAAATGCAATTGTAGCTAACTAAAAATAAGATTAAGGTGAAGTCAGAATGCCAAAGCAGTTCCACAAAGGAAAGATCACTGTTGATTACTAGATGTGGAAAATATACAATAAGATAAAATCCCAGCCTTGTAGGCTACTGGCAGATGGAAGCTTATCTTTTCAAAAGAGATAAGCATGCATGCTTGGATGTTATTCTTTATTTACACAAGCAAATTACGTCAGTTTTAACACTCCTGTATTCATGTAAAACACAAGTTATCTGGCAATTTCTTTGAATTCTCTTTAGTGCTACTAAATATTGGCTTATTTATATATTTTTTTCGTCCCCACTTTGATATTGGAATAACCTGGAATTTTTGCACTGTACACAATGATAAGTGATGTGGCTTCCAGAACTCCCTGATTTGATCTCTTTCTGACTCTCTATGGAGACTTCTTTTTTCCATTGAGGTAGGCAGCTAATATTGCTCAAAGGCAGGACTTTGCTTCTTTTGACTCAGTTCTGCTGTTTTTTTCTCCTGGAATCGAAGACATGTAAAAATGCATAGGGACAGATACAGAAGCTGCTTTAATGTCCAGCTTTCCTGATGGCAAGCATTTTTACAAATTCCACATTTTGATTTTGGAGGAATGTGATGGAAAAAACCTAGGCAAGATTATATTTATGACGCAAGTCAAAAGAGAAATTTTTTAGCTTTTAAATCAGAATACATTACTAGAATATATTTTTACCAAAACCAATTATATTTTCAATAAGATTCTAACAAAGAAAATAATCCAAACAAAAATGTAAACATTCCATTAAGATGCATTAAAGTGTATTTTTGTACACCTTAATTTTAATGGAGTGTGTGCGTGTGTGTCTAATTGTAGGTGCTGTGCTTAATAATGTGAAAGCATCGGTCCTTTTGGGTTCTTATGTTGTATCAGAAAGTTTCCTCTTCTTTGACACGTTCAGAGTATATCTATACCAATAAATAAACCAGGCCACAAACTGTATTCTGGCCCTATGGTTGAGTGGTATGACACAACTCACATCTTTATGGTTGAATACTCCTGTTAGAATCAGGCAGCCAAATCCAAACTATCTGTTGATAATGGTCATTGCCCCAGATGCAGTTTGGGAGATTGTTTTTTTGGCACAGGCCAAAACTGTCTTAGGGATTATGCTAATAATTTAGTGTCATGGTTGATGTCATAAGTCTGCAGCCTGGGCCTGTCTTTGATTCACGAACACAGATATAGTTCCGTAGTTTTCATTGTAAAAAGAATGGATACTCATATATTTGTCAATCCTTCGTACTCTGTGGATTCAGCAGAGTGAGTTGACAGTAGGTTATTTAACTATTTAAAAATCAAGAAATATAATGTTAAGCCTCTGGGTGTTACATTGCACTGCAGATCAAGAGGTATGAATGCCTGACTTGCTCCTAATTTTTCTCCACTATCCATATTTTAGAGGCATTTTAGGGTGTGTTTTCATGAGTTGAAAGAGGTTGGGTAGTGTCTTGCATCTTTCCTATGGTTACTATGGATAGGCATCTTCTGTGCTTCTCCATTAAATTAATGGCAGTATGGCAGCCTCATTAACCTCTTTCAAGTTGCAGGTTTCCCCAGAGCTGTTTCACACTGTACACCATGAAAGCTCATGAAGATGAAAGGCCCCGCAACATTATTGTTTCATTGTTTTTTGTTCAAAACAGTTACTGATTTCCTACTCTATCATCTGAAAAAAAAAATATGATAGCGCTACTGTATTTAGTACCTTCACCCTTCGAAAGCATTATTTGTATTTTTTAAAAATGCAGTTATTTTTTTCAATACTGGCATATGCCTATTTTCCACAATATATTGTCACAGGAAGCAAAAGATAAGAAGTATTAAAAGAACCGTAAACGAGGATCACCTTTTAAAATGCCTGAGGATGATCATTTTATTCAGTAGATGGACTTAATTTGCAGGTTTTGCAAAGCAGAAGTTTTGCTGAAAATAAAAGACCGGTTTTAGTTGCAAGCAACAACCAGAAGCAAAGATGAAGCCTCTCTGTCCCCTGAAGAGGTTGAAGTTGCAAGAAATACCAAAGATGACTAGGAGGAAGGTCCTAAGAAGGTGTGAAATAAGAGAAGTAAAACTTTTACACTAAAGGGATCACATACATATGCCTCATGTTTAGTGCAAAGAAGGAAGAAATACATGGTGTAAAAATTGGTCACACATCTTACAAATATATATCATGAAGCTGTCGGCCTCTAATCCACATTTTGTGTACAGCTAAGTCCCTTGACTATTTATGTTATAGTCTGGATTTATGCACAGCCTCTTCTTTTAGCAGAACTGAATCTCTCTAGGCTTAAATAAATGGCACTTTTTTACCCAGCACATATAATACTTCCTTTCAGAAGCTAATTAGAGACACATTTTATTTGAATGAACAGATCAAAACCAGAAATTATCTTCAGAATGGTGTGTACTATTTATAGATATTCAGAATAATGACTATAGCAGTATATAAAAAAAAAGTACTTGATGAAAATGAGCTTAGCAGAATAGCTGTTGTAGTTATTTCTGCACAGAATATGAACCTTAAAAGCATAAAACAGGTAATGTGCATAAAAAGATGTAACAAAATTACAACACAGATGGTATTTTATCCTTCTTCTCTGTGTTTTAGATCTAAACCTGATATCCACTGTAGCCTGTGTGTAGTCTCACATCTAGCATTTGCTTTAAGATGATATAGAAATGAACTACCAAAGGGGCTGCACCGAGCCTTTCTTAGTCCCTGCCTGTACCTTGACATTTCTTCCTCTGCCCACTCTAGCAATTAGATAACTACCCAATGATCTAGATTGACTAGAATTGACATAGCTGAATTTTAATTTACCAAAAGGAACTCAGAAAATCCTGCTTTTTAAAAAATTCAGTGGTTGCTCTTGCTAATACTGCAAAGCAGTTTTGTTGTATATAAGGTACCTGGTGCAGCTACAATTAGATGCAAAGTCAGCATAAGGGATGATGTGAAAACATATTCCCAGCAGCATGGAGGTTTCTATAGGGCTTTTTGGCAGCAGTCTGTTTTGAGATCAAATTAAACCACTTGTAAGACCAGAGCCTGAGGTTCATTGTACTCAAAACTCTGCAGGCTTCGTCCAGAATAAGCTGTCACGTTCCCTTCTCTGACCATTTGCATCTTCCCCCTTCTTTGTGCCAGCTCTAATGGAGAATGAGATGGTTCAGTGAACAGATGCAACAGAAAATTATTCTTTTCCTTTTTTCTTTTGGTGAATTACTTTTCCACAGGAACAGCAAACTGTACTCACTCTTAGGTCACTTGGTTGTTAGGTCCAAGGCAAGTGACATGGCAGGGAGCATATGAAAGAAGCAATGCAAGAGCAGGACAATGTCCTTTGAGGGTTACAAGTGCAATTTCATGAGATTAGATGCAACATCAAACTACACGAGAGTCATCAAACTCTCTTTCAACTCGCAGTGAACAAGTACATGACATTTAAATTCAGCCTTATGTAGTCACTTCCTGGCAAGTTAGACAAACATCTTAGATTATTTCTTCTAGATAATTTTAAAATACTAGAACACATTCAAATAAATCCCTGATGATTTTACCACCCATTCTTATGTTTATATTGCAGTGATTGTTTTAACTTTGAAAGCTGTTAACAGTAAGGATTCCTAATTTTTTTTTCTTCACAGCAGCAACTAGAAGCTGCAATCAATGAAACAGGTTAGATGGTGTATGGATAGGCAGTTACTGTCCCATGGAGTTAACGATAAAGATAAGCTTGAATAAAATAGCAGATTACACGGTCTCTTAAGACTACGGCCATTCAAGTCATTCCTTCTTCTTAAAAAGTGTTTGCAAAAGCTGTGAATCTTTATTACAGAATGTATGAAGACTATAAAAAAAAACCATTTAGTGATCTATGAGGAACAGAAGATGAAAATAGCATGCTTTGACAAAAAAGTTTTCTGCAGAATTCTTCTTCTGCAGAAGAATTTCAGTCTGTCAGGGGGAATGTCTTTATCAAGAGAATCACTGAAGATTTTATCTAGTATTAAAAAGCAACTATATTCTAATCCCCAAACTAGATCACACTAACATGTCGTATTGGTTTTCCTGTTTGATGTTAGCTAAATAAGCCCTCATATACAATGTATTGGGTACCCAGTCTGAGCTGAGAAGTGGTAATTAACTACTGAAAGCAGGAAGGAACAGCTTCTTAAACTGCTTCCTTACCCTGATATTGGTTTAAGTTCTAAAAGTAATTCAAGCTTACAGGCTTGACTTGGCTTTGAAAAGGAAAGGTTCTTATGAGAAATGGTTTAAGGAGGTGCTGATTTTCAGATAGTAGCTGCTTAGCTGAGAAATTTAGCAGTCTTTGTGAAGGCTGTTTAAGGCAAAATCAAACCAACAGGCTGCTGAAATCACGACTAAGGAGGAAGCTTTAAACTTACCTGTTTGTCTGTTACTTGAAATAGAATATAATTTCTCATACAGTCAGAGCTACAGCGGAGAGATGGATTAGGAAACTGTTGCATATGGCCTCTCAGCATATGCTCATCTCAGAAAACACAGCTCCCAAATGCCCGGACCATGGCTCTGCTCCACTGGTATTTCAATTGCTACAGTCTCATGTGCTCAGTCTTCTGACTGCAGCTCTTCCTTGCCCCCGTTAGCAATTTGTGCTTGACTCTAGCTTTAATCATCTCATAGACTGTATCCAGTAACAAAGAAAATCAACAGGGATTCTTTGAAGTTAGAGCATTTGTTGAAAATAAAAGCTAGGTAGAAAAGGCCATACAGAGCTAACCTCACAAACACAGCAGTGTAGGAAGCATCCTGGAGTGAAGTTTTCTGCAGGCTTAGAGAAGTTGGAAGAAACAGTGCATCCTCCATGACATTTTAGGAAAGCATAGGTTATACATTTTTAGCTGTGTAGCTGTAGTGTAATAAAGCATCTGAGGTAGATGGAATTTATTGCATAAGAAGATGACTGTAGTTTTTCACTGGCTATACAGGAAGTCTGGGTAAGTGGTGCAGACTAGACTCCTAACCTTTAAGCAGCTGTATGTAGGTAAGATAAATCCCATATGCAGTTTCTCACTTTCTCCAGGGAGCTGAGTGAGGGAGCTAAGCTGGGGGTAAACTCCCAGCCCTTTTGAAGTGACAAGAAAGCTTCTGCGTATATGAGCTTCAACTAAATAAACCAAATACAATTATTCAGTGACTACTCCAGTCTTTAGTGCATAGTAACTACATGCTAGTTATATATATGCTAGCTAATAACTATTTAGCTAGTAACTAAAACAAGCTCAGCTACCATTTAAGGATAATTATCGTATTACTGTTCTCTTCTTAGGTTAATTTTTATTTTCACATTCTTGCACTCTGAGGATATATTTCATGCTTTTCAGTCACCCTGAGAGCTTTCCCAGTGTCTAGAAATAAGTGTGAGCTTCATGGAAAATATGTATTTATAAACAAAGTATTAATTTTAATGCTCTTTTATGAATGCCTGAATAATTGTCCTGAATGGACTAGAAAGTGCCTGAAGGCAGGGACAATCTTGGTCTCAGACAGAGCTTTGTCTCACCATGGAGTATTGGATAGGCTCAGGTTTTAGGTATAATCACTTGCTCAGCCATACTATGTGTTTCTTCCAGTTTATTCAACACAAAATATCCCAGAAACTGATTCCTAGTGTCCAATCAAAGGAAGCAATATATACATCATGGAAAACTCTTGCAGAAACTTTAGCCTAGGAGTAGAGTCATATCCTAGCTCAAAGTATTCTTTTTTTCTTTTATATAATCAAAATAGAAGTGCCTCAAATGTTTTAAAGTTAACTCTAAAAGTGCTAAAGTGAACAGAGTATGAGCAGCATGAACAAAGCAAATTGTTACTTACATGGTCATCGTTCTTCCTAATACCCATTCACTTGTAAAATAGTGCTGCCAAGATTAGATACTTTCTATATAGTTCAGTGAATTGTGTTTCATTATTTAGAGCTTGATTTATTTTTCCCATCCCCTCTGTCATCTTGAGATACCACTTTGTTTCTTTTTTTGGTCTAGTCCTGATTCAGCAAAACATTAAAGCAAGCATTACAACCAGCTTCACATCCAGCTTGTAGATGGTACCATCTGTCTAAATTTCACTAGACTGAGGTTGAATTTCCCCTTTCGAAGTAATGGGACAACATGAAAGTAAGGTGCTATTGTCACGGAGTAGCACAGGCTGGGTCGTACTGAATTAGCAATTGTTTTGAAAATTATTATGGCAAAAAGGAAGTCTACATAGGGTTATTTCTAAAAGATTCTTGCTAATGGCTGTCATTGTCACCATCATTTTCTTAACTGGGAGGCACTGTTCTGTTATATCAACTACTTCCACAGCCCCCAGAAAGCTTGTCAGTGGTTGCCCTCCCTTTTCACCTCACATGTCTGCATGACTGCAAGCTCCCCCTCTTGACTGCAGCTGGACCTGAGAGCTAAGCCTTAGATTTTCCTACATTTTCTGTTGACTGTGACTCCACAAATATAGGTATTGCTACTGCATATCAGGTCTCGACTGCCAGGTTTTCATACAAAAAGAAAGGTATAACTAGGACAGTTTTACATGTAAATCTTCCAATGAGTTGTCCTGAAAGGCCCACCTTTAATTTACCGCCTTTGCAAAATGCAGTGCTTTGGTCATTAGTCATTCAACATTGATAACAACCAAGGATAGCCCTCATAACCATAGCATGCAACACATGCACTCTTAGTGTTTCTTGTTTATGATCCCGTGTTTTTATGCTTTAAACAGCACCCCACTGATTTGTAGCTTTCAATTACATTCCAAATCTCAGGCGGTTGGTAGCCTTTTATCTCTGTTCTTATCAACCTTTACTATTGAGTGGCTTCAAGAAATAGATATAGTAATCAAAGGGTGGTGCTCCTCCCCAGATTTTGATCAAAGGTATTTATTGACAGAGCAATTTGTAGCAACATATGGAAAACTAACCTATTTAGAGCGTAGACAAGATACTTCTAAGATAAAGACATACATAAACTGCAGTTTTGCAGTTAGTTACTTTTTGTGTTCTGCTTTCAGAACTGTGTTTAATGAAATATGCCATGTGATCAAATTCCAATATCATTGTAATAATGGGAGATTTTAAAAAAATTAAATAATGTGAAAAACTGTGTTAAAACATTTTTATGTAAAAGCAGATATTCATATTCATATCATACATGAAGATATATCTACTGAGCTATAAAGATCAGTAATTTCCCTGTATATCCTACTGGTAGGATATTTAATTCAACCGAAACATTTTCTAACATGCTATACGAATCTCTTGAAAAATGAGCTTTTCCATTGATTTAGGCACATAGCTACTCATTTTAGAAATCAATTACTTGGTATGCCCTGATAAAAAACTAGATTAAGACAGTGTTAAAACCAAGAAAACAATTAATTCAAGGAAAAATATTGTACAGATTTGTTTCAATTACATCAAAGTCAAAGCTTGAAAACGTGATTAAACTTAAAAGAGATCCACTCATTAAGGTAATCAATGAAGATTAAGGCTCTGAAACTTCTTTGACTGTGGGGTAATTATATGATTATAATTAAAGCATTTTGTATTTGTGGTCCTGGATTAGATTATATTTCATTTTTAAAAGCACATGAGATTCCCCAATCCTATGTTTTCTCTACTTGCGGTATCACTGAAGGGCAGTTAAAGTTATTTAGGTGCCAGACTGCCCTAATCTTAATGTGTTTGGATTACCATTATGTGTAACCAGACTCAAAGAAAACACTGACACAGATGCTAAATTTCTTGAAGGACAGATCCAGTTTTAAACAAATTATGGGCTAAATTAGGATAATGTATTTACCTGGAGATTTAAAAAGACTCATCCTGCACTCCAAAATTGTGTTGTAAATACAGGGTGGATTTGCTGCCTGGATAGTACATTCTCTGCTTTGGGTACACAGTGATTGAGCCTTCATGGCAGAGCTACAGCTGACTTTTCTAGAAGTGCAATGGCATCGACATGCCCTGACCTAGATGGGTTATTGTACATGCACACACTGGGAATCAAGTGCTGTTGAAGACCATGAAAGTCTTTCTGTTTACTTCAGGGACTCTAGACTAGGTCTGTAAGCAGAGACAGACATTTGTCGAAAGGTCTTACATTCTACATAGGACAGACAAAATACAGGGTAAAGGGAGGACTCCCATGAACATTTTATATAGGGAAGCTGCCTCCAGGGTTTCTCCACCACCTCTCCTCTCTGCTTAAATTGGCTTGAAGGCCTATATGAAGACAAACATGCCTATTGGCGTGAAGTGGAGGTTAGCAACGTTAGGCTTGGGCAAAATGGCACGGGAAACACCTTCTGCAAGGCAAAAAAAGCTTTTACCTGATGGCAAGCCCCTGGTTATCTATGTAAAGAAAAAAAAAAAGTCTGATCAATAGCTTTCCAGCAAGCTGCATTATGAGATGTTTGCAGCCAAAAAAACATCTGCAAGCAAAAGCAGTTTCTTTATACTGGTATTTATAAATTATTTTAGGTGAGTCTGTTGGCATTATTGTGTCCCAAATGTCAAGGATTGTTTATTCCATTGGCAAAATGTTTAGAGAGAGCAAAACTTCTTCCACAGTCAGCTTCCACATAACCCTATTAAAGTGATGTCCAACCTTCCCGTGCTCTCATCGCCTTATGCTCCGACTCTTGTTCTATTTCTTTCTTGGTTATGCTTATATTTTGCACTTTCATTTACAATGCAGTGCACTTCCAAACAGGAATTTCCTACAGCCCAATTAATTTTAAGACTTGTCAGAAGTTGTGATGATACTGAGTTCTGCCAAAGAGTAAAATAAGTATGAGAATGAAATTAAAGCTACAGATAAAGACTGAGCTTACAAGGCAATATCAAATGGGAAGAATATAGACGGATGAACAGGAGATAAATTATCTAACTCCTGACCAAGTTGGCAGTTTTTACAGCAATTCCTGATTAAATCTTTTCACCAAAGATTAAGCCCCCAGTTTGCACTGACTTATGAAAATACTTTCAATTGTTATTAACAGACTTTAATTGCACCAATATGCTTTTCACTGCTTAAAAAGGCCTTTGTTCTTCACAAATAGTGATACAAAGGTAACAGCAATACTTTAGTGGCTTTTACTGCTTGGATGCAAAATAGAAGTCCTTAAGCTTTAAAAATCTTTTCTCTCAGAGATACCATCTTTTGCCTGGAGCTAAAGGAATTAGGGGATATTTACATGATTTAAGGCTAATTTTATAGCATATTATGTTCCCTCTCTGCCATGGAATCAAATACTAGAGGATTTGATTTTTTTAAAATGTAAATATGGGTAAAATGTAATAAAACTATTGTTTGTATGGGAAACCTCCATGTTAATCTGGAAACAATATGCAATATTGGAATTGTGTAACTTGGTGGTCAGCAACAGGAAAAAATAACAATAGTTCTGGGAAGATAAGTACATGTGATAATGCATACATAACTCATACTAGAAACTTGGAATAAAGTCAGAAATGACATTTTAGCTTTGAAGCTTTATTGTTTAGGTGACAGGGAAAAAGAAAACAGTCATAAAAACATTATGATAGATCTGAATGAAATAGGACTAAAATCTGATAAATATAGCGGTTTAATAAAAACTATTAAACTCATAATTTCTAAAGACAATTTCCAAATCATGTATTCCAGCTATGAATTCCAGAACACTTCAGCAACATTTTGATGATGGAGACTGTGCAATTGGTACAGAGGAGGAACAGTTGTTGCTTTTCTCTGAAGATAATGTTTAGCTCAAGGCAATTGCAGAGTAAGACCAGGCTGCCAATATATAGAACCACTGGGAGAACTGTTGTTTTATGTGGATGAGAAACAAGAGAATTTACTAAAAAAGAACAAAAGACAGTTAAAGATCTTTGAGAATAAAGTCCTGTGATAAATGTTGGGCCAGTCAGAGAGAACTATGTGTAGAGAGAACTATTGAACAAGGGACTGTGGGAGGTCTATGAAGAGCCAAATGCAGTGAATGAAGTGAAATCCCAGTGACCTGAGTGGGCAGAGTATGTGGTTAGGATGATAGAAGACAGACCAGTGAGGCTTATTTTGGACAGCCATCGTTAAGAGTTTCAATCCTCAGGCCAATGAAGAAGAGCATGGAAAGATATTATTGAGCAAGACCTAATTGCTCGTAATATGAATCACCATCAAAGAGAAAAATATGCATTTGGCTAAATGAGGTAGGAGAAAATCCGCCAAAGACATCTTGGGTCTACACAGATGAGGGATAATAGCACACAGATTCTAGGAAATTTCATGTGATTTCTCCCATCTTTAGTTTTGGAATGAATTCATAGAGAAATGTTTGACTTCGCTCTTGCTAGAACTTCTTAAAGAACATTTTGAGGAAGACAGTAATGAAATAGTTAGGAGTTGTCTACTCAGAGCTTAACTTTTCCATGAATAGTTAAGAATGAAGCAGGAAGGAGATTGCTTTACAGCTGCATGTACAGACACAGGGCTCGATTTGTGACAAATGAAACATGAAACATTCTACACCAGGAAAAACAGCAAAAGGATGCCCGAGCTTTCAAATTGCATTATAACTGTTCCCAACTTTTTGTATAAGAAGAATCATGGAAGTGACCATCTGCCACAACAGTGGGCATTCAGGTCCAAGTGCTGTAAAACTCCACTAGTAGGACTAGGGTTTTTCTATTTTCTTTTTAAGACCACGCTTGCAGAGGTATTCACATGAATAAGGATTTGCAAGAGCTAAGACCAGTAGGACAATCTTTACAAAAGACTGAGATATAACTTTTATTGGTCCTTAGTCAAAACACTCATTGAAATGAATGGAGGGTCAATAAAAAAATTGCCAACACCTGCTGGAATTGTCTGAAAAGTATCTGTTTGTGTATGGATTTTCTCAGCATTTCAGCACAAGTAGACATTCTTCAAATAGTTAGAAACTAAAAAATGAAATGACATCTTGCAACTGATAATACGAAGCAGTTTCTTCTGTTTTAACTCTAGATTTGTCAGTTTAGTTATGAGTCTCCCAACATGTGTTTATGTCCCCTAATCATTCCAACCAACCTCCTATCCCTCTCATTTACTTATACAATGAAGTAAAGGATTTTTTAACTTCTGTGACAGAAAATGTTGCAAAAATAATATTTAACTGCAAAAATGGTTGCACGTACTTTGTCAAATGAGACTAGTGTATGACCAATAATGGCACCAGCACCTAAATGAGCAAGTTTGCATCAGAGTAGTTTGCGGATCAGACTTTAAATAAACCTCAAGCATGCAAGCTATAAAAACATGTGCCAAAGCAGCTCTTACTTTTAGTTTAAAATTCTTGTACTTAATATTAATGCTTTCAAGCCACAGGTAGTAAACCTTTAACAAAATATACTGCACTTTCTGAGTAGGCAAAATGTGAAGTTGACACTTACTCATGGGCAATTTCTGAGTTTAGGTTTGAACAGCAACAGAACCTGTTATATACACTATTTTTTCTTTAGTGAAACTTCACTCATACGTTTGACTTTTCTTTGCATACCACCATTAAAGCCTTGTAACCTATGCTTGCCTTTCAACAAAATATCCTTTCACATTTGTCATTTGTCTACTTTGCACTTCTACAATAATTTTATTGTAAAATAAAGATTTAATTTTATTGTAAAATATAGAATACACTTGAAGATGCAAGTATGTTGCATCTCCAAAGCACAGCTCAGATTCTTCTGTAAGGAAAAGCTCTGTCAGAACTTCAGGATTCATTCTACTGAGATGGTTTTATATTGGCAAAACATTTTTGCACATTTGAAGTTCATTTTTACAAAAATCTTTACATGGTACTTGACTTTGTCTTTACATTTAGAGAGAGGATATCAGTATAGTCTTTAAAATATCATTAAGCATAGCTGTAAATATTTACCAACTGCAAAGCAGATTTCTCCTCTCCCGCTGCTGAGCACAGGCCTGCCGTTTCCAGAACAAACACAAGAGGGGGCATTTAGATGATGTTGTATCTGTTCTTTAAATGCTGCTCTATAAGCTCTCAGTAAAACACTGGGCATGAGTAATGTATTTATAGCTTTTGGCTCTCATTCCCTCTCACTCACTTTCTACTAGTGTCTTCTCATAACTTCTCAATTAAATGACACCATTTTTACTTCGACGCGTGATCAAGAACCAGACTCTAATTTATTTCCTCTCGTAGAAAATTTGATGTACTGCAATGTATATTTAATTTACGTTATACCCGCACACACTACAGACACATACTCATGCACAGATCTTCATGAACTTTGAGACAAGGCTCCTAAATTTCACAGCCCACAAATGAAAACAAACAAGCAGTTAAATCATTCCACACCCCATTTACAGTCCACTGATCAATTTTTTTTCTCAACCCCAACTACTTCCTTTCCATCACCCGCAATCCACATACTCCCACCTCAATCCAGAGCCACCAGCATACAGCCTTGTAGTTTAAACAATGTTTATTGGTTATAAGTTCCTACGTTACAATGATTACTCTAGGGTTGGTGTGGCTTTCGTGAATTACGCTTTAAGTAATTCTGCATGTGGTTTTCTGTTGGGATGTTTAAGAAAGTGAGATACAGTGAAAAATGGTAGCTGTAAGCTGTGTTTCTCTAATATTCAGGGAAAAGTCTGAATGGCTGATCTATGTTTAAGTGATTTTTTCTACATTTGGTATTAATTTTTATAAGGAAATTGCAGGATTGAAACCTGCCAAAGTGTTTGCTTTGGTGTGTTACACTTATAGATGGAGTTATGGCTGCTGTTTGGTTGTCCAGGATGTGAGTGGAGATATATGGGCTGTAGAAGAGGTAACAGAAACCAAGAAGAGTGTCCTATTCATACAGCATAGGCAGAGAGACACTGAAGTACTTCTTGTCTTTTTATGGGGTACGCTCTCTAGCTACTGCAGCTGAATTTTACTTAAGGGGTTTTGCTGTCCCTGTATTTTCTCAAGTGGGACAATTTGACTACTTTTAAAATGATGTAGCTCTGCTGACAGTTATTCATCCCACAACTACTGTCACTGATGAGTTGTTCTCAGTATTACCCCAACAAAAGTCATGTGCCTTTTGAGTCCTATCTTTCCATTACCAGGTATTCTTGAAAATCTCTGCAGGTCTGCTCTCCTCCATCCTCCCTATAATTTTGAACTTATAGAGAGTATCTGTGTTTCCAAACTATGAGATACTGCTATTGCTTGTTACAAGCCAGACTATGAACCTGGTCCACTGTGAGATAGAGGCCAAGAGAGGATCATGCTCTGACCTGCAGCTGGGCCGTTTCCTATTTTGTGGAGCTCTTACTTTTAAGTGACTTTACTTAACAAATGTATTTGGTTACTGAGTAGCAAAAAGCACTGCATCTATACGAACAGACTATGTGTCCTCAGAAGAACTGGGTGTGGAAGGATATATGTATGTACTGGATGTACAAGAAATTAGTGTTCCTGACTGATTTGGTTTTGCTTTTCTGCATTGGTTTCTTGCAAACCTTGACTGGTCACAGTGCTGTGAAGTATACAGTCACTCTTAGCAACAATGTGGTGGCTCTCTTTTGAAGGTTTATATGCCCTTCAGATGCAGGTCTGGGTGAACAGGAATGTTCAAGAGCAGCAATAGGTAGCAAGATGAGACTGCTAATGAAATCAGCAGTATGAGTGTTTGTAAGGAACCGGTCAGGCATAAAAATGGGTGATGAGTAATGAACAGGTGAACAGACTACACTGAAGAACCTCAATTCAAAATTAGTCAAGTTATTTCAATGGAATGTGGAAATTAATCATGCATGTGCTAGGCTTCTACCTCACTAGAGCAAAAGGATGTAAAAGAAACATTCTCGGGATGTAAGATTTTTGCTCTAAAATCTACAGTGGTATATGATCATAAATAGTGTAACTTTTCCTTTGAAACATTTAGCATTTATTGCTGTTAGAATCATGATTCTGGACTTAATTCACTACAGTTACTATTCTGCAACATCAGTGTTTCTGAAAGTGTCCAAAAATTTTAAAAGTTCCATTTCCTCTCATAATGGGTAAATTGTGATGCAGCAACATGCATGGATATCTCTGTACATGTTACTTCAGACAAAAACAGGCTAAAATCTCTGCACTGAATAAAATAAGTTTTAAAAATAATGCTTCTTAGCCCCCAAATAAATTATAACACACAAATTATAAAGCAAATGCTTCTGAAACTCTTTTTCTCTCCATGTATATTTTTATACTTTGACTTGGACGGAAGCATCTCAAGTTGGCAACTGTTTTCTATTCCCCGCATTAAATACAATCTTTGATACAGAAAGGTTGGAACATTCTCACAGACTCAAATATTTTCCTCCAAATAAAGACTCTTTAAAATTAAAAGCTGAGGTCACATAGTAGGCCAGAATACATCAGTTTTCAGGTAAATTGGTGGTTTCTTACACTAATCCAGTCACTGTTGCACAATTTTATCGAATGTTCAGGTTTTCAACTGATAACTGTACTTAGAAAGTCTATCAAATTC
This sequence comes from Anarhynchus alexandrinus, assembly GCA_008711295.1. Lineage (NCBI taxonomy): Eukaryota > Metazoa > Chordata > Aves > Charadriiformes > Charadriidae > Anarhynchus > Anarhynchus alexandrinus. Next base: position 1,073,351 of record VUYV01000190.1, on the reverse strand, counting down.
ATCACCTTCTTAACAAATTGATGAGTTTTGACAGCAACTTCTCTGTGTACATGATAGCTATTTCTACCTCTGAATTAATTCCCCTGATTTTATGGTAGCTCATGGTGCTAACAGTTCATCCCCCCTCTGCCTTGAAATTTTTGGGTGAAAAGGCATGATTAGATTGCTGTCCAACACTTTTCCAATGTCACCAAATTCTCTCTTTTGATGTATTTTTATGAGCTACAGGAGTGTCACATTTGGCAAGGATGATTCACCAGTAGTGAGAGTGGGAATAAGCTACAACAGCCAAATAAACTTTTCAATACAATAGTGTAATTTTAACAAGGGTCACTTGAGATCCTCTTTCTGCTAATTTTTCTAAGTTGTATAGGTTAAGCATAGTGCCTAAAACTGTGTTGTTCTTCTGGGTAAATGTACAGATTCATATAAAGGGTAAAGGCACTGATAAAGCACGTTCCCCTGATACGACCCGAAATGATTATATGATGCTTGCAGACCATTCAAAGCTAGACAGTTCCTAACAAAGCAGACATTTGGGGAAACAGCATGCGCTGTGAATCTTTGGGCTGGTAAGTATAATAACAAACACTGCAGGCAAAGTTGGTAGAAAAGGAAATAAATTAATCTGTCCTCAGTCTAGTCTGGAGGTGGCTCAACTGTGGAGCACTGCAGTCACAGCCTCTCTGTGGCAGTTGATGGTGAAGTTGTCACACTGAAGGGACTGCAGCTGTGCTGAGACAGTTACCAGACTGCATGCTCCCAACAGGAGTTGTTCTAGTGTGCAAAATGTCTCTAGTTATATTTCATATGGTCAGATTCTGAGTGGGGGATATTTCTTAATCATGATTTTTTTTTTCCCTCGGGTTCACAGCCAGCAAATTCCTCATTCACATCAACATGAAACATTTCTTCCAACTGCAGATATTCATTCAGATCAGCCTACAGGAACGGGGTCTTCAGCTGGACAAAACATACTTAAATTTTTTTGAAGTACTGTAGTATGAAAAATTCTTTTCCTTTGATTATATAAAGTTGCTGTCTGCTCTAACAGCACAATAGCAGAGGAAGCTTTGGGCTATGGAGGTGCTGTTGGATCCAAGTGTAATGTTTAGACAATTTCTTCTGCTTATTTAATAATAGACACAGTTGAATCAGTTCTTTGCCTCATTAACTTTTCTTTGACAAAATTTACTTGACATACTCTGCTTAGTGTTGTGCTTTGGCTCTCTTATAAACTTTTATTTCAGACTCATCAGGGGTTTTATGAGTGTGGGACATTAAAGCAAGCCCATTTACAGTTGCATTCTCCTATTGAGAGACTGCTGGCCTCAGTTTTTATACCTCCAGTTTTAATTTCCTTTGAGTATCTCATATGGTTGGATACTAGACTCTGTTGAAACACTCCTTTTATGAAGGAAGAGCAGATTAGATGATCTACAAATCTCATCTCATTTCAAAATACACACACTTGAAAGCATGTGCACTTAAAGACATTATCTCAAGAATGTTCTTGATTTATTCATGAGTATTGTGCGTTACCAACAAGTAACTCAATGTCAGTAAACAGTTTTTCCAATGAAGTCCATGGAATTTTTTTGGTGTCTAGCAAATTATAACCAAATTTTTGTTAGGTTGCATGCCAGGGTCAACATGGTGAAGATGGACACTTTTCTCCTGCAAGCTATATCTATGTAATCCTGAGTTCTATCAGCTATGACAGAATGGTATTGTGAACCACAATTAATTTCCTTTACAATAGTGTGGATAACTTCACGGCTCATTAGACTGATGATTTCATTCTGAATTGTTGGACTTGTGTAATCTTGTTTTCTCTTCAGCTAGCTTCCCAGGGTCTCATTGTCATTGCTGTGAAGCTTCAGTAATTCAATAAAATTCTCCTCATCAATCTGATGGTCATGAATTACCAAGCCTTGTCTACTCTAGTAATGTACGGTGAGTATTATTTTATACAGTGAGCAAAACTGATCTCCCATCTAACATTTCAGCTTGCTTTATCCTTCAGACATGCTGGAAAATGTGAGATTCTGATATTCCAATAAAACAAAAACAATTTAGTGGCAATTTAAACAAATTACTGGCTAGGGAACATCGATGAGTGGTGGAACTTTGACACTGAAGTGGATTTCTCTTCCTCTCCTCTACCACTACTGACTTGATTCCTTCTGATGCTGCTTTATGTAAAGCTTAGTGTCAAGTGGCACAGATGTGGCATCAGAAGTAAGGCACTCACTGATCAGCTAACTCCTTATGGATAATGAATTTGTGGTATCACACCAAAGGACTTAAGAAACAGCCATAGAGAAGTAGAAATCATCAAGACACAAACATAAAAATGTTTTATGAATATTTTTATAAGATAATGGTAAAAGCTATTTCTGGTAATCAGAAGTTTGAAGAGCATTTGCTTGCCTAAGTCTGCCAAAGTACCATGTCATGACATTATTCTTGGAGTTATACCAGAATATGGTACTTCAGCCTAAGCCATTCTATGATTCTATGAATGACACTAAGGTGGCTTGTATTCAGATTTTTCCATGTCAAAAAAAAACAGCATGAAAGATAAGGGGAAGAGTGAGAAAAAGTGAGGACCAGAACAGACAATTTTCAGTAAAAAATGCACGATGGAAAACAAAATGCATACCATGGTTAACTGCTGTTAAACTAACATTCAGATAAGGGGATCCATGTATTTTTATTTCACACATCTCATCAGAAACATTGAACTGCAGTTGGTACATGGGGCAACAAGCTTGTCATGCATAATTTGCTTAGAAATATTAGGTCTGTTAATACATGTAGAATTTAAGTTAGAAGTTGAGAGTAAGACTTGTCATGTGTTTTCATTATTCATCTATTTGTGTGTCAGTTCTCACCTATGAACGAGAACTAATTTATCATTACCACAGAAACTTTTAACAGTAATAAATAAAAGATTTAAAATATTCACATATTAAAGTGAGGGGATACGTATACATGCCAATTCTAAAACCAAGAGCTCATTTCACTGTCATTTGTGAAGAGCATAATAAAATAAATGCTTAATGAGAAAACACTTCATTTGATAACATTTTGTCCTGGTTTCAGCTGGGATAGACTCAATTTTCTTCCTAGTAGCTGCTGTGTTTTGGATTTAGTATGAGAATAATGTTGATAGCATATTATTTTAGTTGTTGCTAAGTAATACTTATACTAAGTCAAGGACTTGTTCAGCTTCCCATGGAAGCTGAGAGGGAGCATGGCTAACGGAATATTCCATACGATAGATGTCATGGTCAGTATATAAATGGGTGTTGGCCAGCAGCAGGAATCCATGATCACTGCTTGGGCTGGGCAATTGACCATTGGGTGGTGAGCAATTGTGTTGCATCACAATTTTATGTATTCTTTTACCATTGTTATTATTATTTTCTCTTCTGTTACTGTTCTATTAAACTGCCTTTATCTCAACCCATGAGGTTTTTTTTCCTTTTTCTCCCTCTTCTCTCTATCCTACCGGGGGGCAGGGGTGTGTGTGTATGTGAATGGCTGCATGGTTCTAGTTGCTGGCTGGGGTTAAACTACAACACATTTCAAGTAAAACATCTTTTTATATGATATGAACTGTGCAGCATGGATTATGAAGATAATCTGGTACATTCTGTGTTCTGACAATTTAGTGTCATAACATCACTGTCTTTCACTGTCATATTTAAATAATGAAGAGTTCCCAAGAGGAACTGGACAAAAGGAATTAATAAATGAGAAGTGAGAAGGATTTGGGTTACACATTTTAAACTTTTATGTCATAGAACAGACTATGAGAAAATATTGTTTAGAATACATAAATAAACAACACTATAGTTACACTATATTTAGAATCTAACTACATTATGCTGTGTTTTTTGAGTAACTGTGGCTAATTCTCAGATTTACATACTGAATATGTAAATACATAACTGCACTTTCACTTTCATATTTAACATGTATTTTTAAATCTGACTGCATTCATTATAACATTTATTTAAGAGTAAACATTGTATTTATAGAGCTTATTGGTACTTAAATTATAAATATGAAAAAGAATAACCATACAGTGTAGTTGGCGCATTACAGACTAATTATAGCACTTTTTGGCATGTATCAGCTAAACTGCCATTGTTTAAATATTCTTTTGAATTATATCCAGTGTACATACAGTGGCAATTGCAACATGGCACCAGCAAGTTTAGTAGAGCACCTGAATTCTGCCAAACTCATAGGGCTCAATCTTGAATTTAGCTAGGATATCTTTATAGTATAGTGTTTACGCAAACTGTTTCTATCACTGAATCAGATACCAGCTGGAAATTTCAGTTTGTAGAGAATCCTCTGATAGCTAAAGGTGGTGGCACAGCCACTGCACCAGTTTCATGCGTGGGGACATGCTGGGAGGAAATATAGAAACCTCAGACAAGTCTTAAGTAGCAGCATGAGACTGAGAAGGCTCTTGCTATCACATTACAGGTTGAAGCAGCTTTGCTCTTAGCCCTGCCCCAAAAGCTATGAATACACAGCCAATGACTTTATGTCTTCACCAAGATACCAATGGACAATACACAGCCAACTAAGTTGATGGAGGCTGGTTAGTATGTTGGTATTATGTCTACATAATACCAGTATCTGCACAGTGCTGGTGTAAGGAGGTCTATGGCCCTTAATCGTAACATTCTGCCCCAAGATGTGTACAAATTGCTCCCATGGAAGCAATGGTTGTTGTTATTTTCTTACTTCTGTATAATTTTGATTTTTAGGAAAAATAAGGGAGGATTTGATTATTTTGGGACTTCTTCAATGGTTTCTCAACTACCTTCTCAACTATCTTAGTAATTTCAGACATTTTAACACAAGTTGTATAGTGTTTTGTTCTGATCTTAGTATCTCAAATTACACTCTCTGTGGGGCACAGTCTTTTAATACTGTATCTAAATTGTTGTTCGCATCAGGAAAAAGGGGCCTGCCTGTTTTGTTTGATCTAAGTGGAAGACTGGCCATGGCTTGCATTTTGACATTTGGAAATACTGGGTGGAATCACCAAGTTCTGCACCAAAAGTAATTACTTTTTTTTTTTTTTGTGTGTAAATTACAGGTATTTTAGATGTATTTTCTTAAAGAAATTCTTCACTTTATGCTTTAGTTCTGTGACAAATCCATCACAGGCTTTTTCTTTTTCAGAGCAGGGAAGAGACTGAGATTTACTACAGATTTCTAAAGCAAGTATATATGCTAAAATGACTGCTTCTATTTGTGTTAGATCTTTTTGTAATTATTTTGTAATTTATTATTATTATTGTCTTTATTATTTGTAAATAAAGTTAGGTCTTACAGTCATCATGCTCCAAAATGCTACATTTTATTTACTGGAGATCAAAGTTTTTGTGGGCACAAGACTTCTCAAAGGGCAATACAGGTCACTTAGGTTTCCCCTATAGCAAACTGTATTGAAGGCAGCACTCAACACTGATTTCTGGGTGAAGTTTAAATACATTTTTGACTTAAAAAGCTTACAGTGCTTAATTTGTGGTTGCTTGAGAAGCCGTTTCTAGACCCTTATTGTCCAGTTACTTCTCCATGGATAGTCTTACTGAATTGTCTGCAATCTTGTAGCTACAGTGCCCCCTTCCACAGGGAAGGAAAGAGTACATATTTTTCTGAGCAACTTGAGTTACCATACAGCAATCAGTTCATTTGCTACAGAATTTTTTCAAAATCCTTTCGGTTGTTGTCTGTTCCACTCTCAAAACAGGCATGATAGTCATAAACAATGACTTATGCCTCAAAGGGAAACAATGCAGGCTATAGATGAACCCCTTGATATTAGATCTTACTTCCTGTTAACTATGGTAAGCAATGGTCTAGGGCATGATGAGAAGCTTAGCAGGATGACTTTCAGGTCAGACTTGAAAGAAGATCGAGAAAATTTTGAATATGTTTACAGAAAATTTCTTCCCAGCAAGGGAGTAAGCATTAAAGTGCTTATATGGGACATGTGCAAAGGCAACTTACATGGTTAGAAGAGGTAAGTGACGTGTTGGTACTGGATATGAATTATGCATTATGTCATGAAGACCTTTGTGACCGAGATAAGGAACCTATCTTAGATCTATTAGAGAAATGGGAGCCAACTGAGAGATGCCATCGGAGATGTAACATGATTGAAGCGATGGATAGAAACTTTTTGTGTTGACATGTATGGGACAAAGCTGTGTTACAGTAAAAATAATCCAGATGTTACATAAGAACTTGGATGAGAAATTACCAGTGTAGATATAGACAGTTGTGTCTCAGAGGTTATGGAAGCAAAGAAACCCTATAACAATTAGGCTTGCAGGTGATCTGAAGGTATGAACATGGAGAGCTAGGAGGAGATATCAGAAAGGCAGTTCAGATTTGGAAGATGGACTGTTACTGACTTTGTAAGCACATCAAGATGTTTTCAATAGAGAATAGAATGATGACTATTTTGTGGTACAGAATCCATTTTAACTCACTTTACTGGATACCTAATTTCAAAAACTTTTGCCTGCTAATGGAATAGTCACATACAAGATTTCTTTCAACAAGAGAAAAAAAAATTCATTTTAACAATTTAATCCAAGAAGCAAAATCTTCTTTTCCATGTAATTTTTCATACAATGCCATTGTTTAATTTTATTTTCCATGTGATGGGCTAAAGGAAAAGAATTTGGCAACCATTCTAGTCAACCAACCAGACATAAACCCATCCAGGACTTAATACCTGTTTTTTCCAGCTTTGGACACACTATTCTCTCCTGTTTCTGACTCTGCATTTTTTTCAGCTTGAATTTCAAGCCCTCTTGCTAAGTGATCTACTAAAAGTCCTTGTCGCTGCATATCCATTTTGTTCAATACAAACTGAACTGAGATCACCTCTGTTCACCTTAAAGCAGCCTTACAACTATAAGAAAGGCAATTTTTCAGGGCACAGACTGCATGATATTCCTGTTACTAAGAGCATTTCCTCTAAGTTGCAGCTAAGATACATAACAGCGGGTAGTTCACAGTGAGGTGGTCTGTGCTACATTTACTCTTGAACCAAACTCAAGCAAAATCAACCTACCCATTGCTGTTTTTAAGAGTGCCACTAGAATATAGACTGCAGGTTTGAGGCTACATACGCACAAGCATTGACGTAGTAGTTCTTGTTTAACTAGTGAAACAAAATGTGATTCAGTGGAGTATTTCAGCAGAGAGATCATTGCTAGTAGCCATGATCTGTAAGTCCTACAGCCAGAACAGTGGCATGCATACTTGCTTTAGGGAAATTTACATCCACCAGGGAACATGTAAGCAGTACAAGTCAGCCTGAGCAGTAAGAGATAAAATTCCAGGTTTTGGATGGTTAAAAAATCTTTGATGTTCTACATGCATAGAGTATACATGGAGACCAAGTATATACTCTCCAAATTTGATTCAATAAAGCTGAAACTCTCTGCCTTGCCCTTGGCCTCACAGTACACCCCACATTAAAACCATTCAATAAAATTTGATACATTGCCAACTGTTGCCTGCCTGAAGATTAAACTACTTAAGTTTTCAATTACCTATGATATAATACAACAAAGACACAAGAGTAATGTCCTTAACCCTCCAGCTGAGCAATCAAAAATAAAAAAAAAGGCTATTTACACTAGAGGAAAGCCTGAATAAAGAGATGGGCTTTACACTGTGCCCTCAAGGTCAATAGAGGGAGACTTTTATACCCATGTAGCTTTCTAGTATAACTATGTCAGTTTGGGGGCTGATTTTAAACATATATAACCCTTGACATTGATGAACTTCTACCAGTATGAAGATGCTTGATCTAAGTAGAATTGATACAGCTATTTCAATGCAAGTGTAACTCACTGATGAGTGAATGCTAAGGGGCATGTCTGCACTGTTTCCTGTTGCAGAGATGTGAGCTAACTAGTTTTTTGATGGAAGTCAAAAAAGTGTATCTGTGTTAAGACAGCATCGAGCCTTCTGAGAGATAGTTATAGTAAGCCAACCACAGAATTGTGATAATGTGGTTCTTCTGTTTCTGGGCTTTAATGTCTGCTTTAAGTTAATGCTGCTCTGTGGACAAGCCTGCACGCTCAGAATTAATTGGTTGGTCTCTACTGTGGTTCTGACTTACACAATATAGACTTAATCACTGCTTCCCACTGTTTGATTCCTGTAGATCTGATCCTTAAGCTAACAGGAATAATTTTCTTTCTATTTCTCCTCACCGGCTCTGAAGGGAGGCTAGATAATTTGTTCAGCTAGAGAAGTTCACATTGTAAATACATTACTTGAGATGAATCCTATTTTTAATGTTTCGAGCAGAAGAGTAATATAGTAAGAGCAGGATCTTAATTCCAGTATAGCTACATACCCATCACTAGGATATCATAACAGTAAGCAGATCTAATTAATCGAAGTGGTACAATTTCTGCATGCAGAAGATGCAGCCCCAGCTGCTCTTGGAATATGGGGAAGAAAACTCCAGAGTTGAGAAGTCTGGTGAGAATTTGATGTTCTCCTGTGCAGCTAAAATGCTACTAAATCACCTGGTCTCAGCTGTTCTCAAGAGACTTGCAGCAGTGCATGAGGAGAGAACATGTACCTCAGGTAGTTAAGTCTCAGATCATGTAAGGCTCTCAAAGTGAAAAAAGTATGCTAATTTGCACTCTGAAGGGAAGCAGTAACTAAGGTACTGCTGCAGTGTGATTCTTCTGACCAGTTTGACTCAAGAAGCGGGTCACTGCATCTGCACCAGCTGGAGCTTCTGAGTGACTTTCAGGAGCATAATATGTTTAGCAAGCAGCATGGTAATCTAATCAGTGAATGGAAAAGCATGACTGTAGGCAAAATGTAGCAGAATGGGAAGAACTTACTAGTTAAAAAAAGAAAACAAAATGAATTTCCCTCAGCATTTATGAAACTGCATTTGTTTATATATTTCCAGGGGTTAGAATTAATTTGATTTCTATGTTATAAATCTCGTTGCCAAACATTTTAATATCATATCAACAGCAATCTTAAGTAACATTTTATCTTACCAGTTGAAAACTGCTGCATTGTAAATTGCTGCTTCAATGGGAGTTGAAGAAACGTGCAAAAGCATCTGGTCTTATTTGCAGTTTACTCCAATCTGCAGACTCCTTACTTTGGTAAGAGTCCTAAAAGCAGCTCCTGCTGAAGTCATGCACTGGGACTGAAATTTGTACATTTTCAAAGTCATAACAAGTTTCTATTTAAGATGTTTGAAGTAGCAAACTTACATCCCAATGAAAAGACCGAGTCTTTTATTCAGTGGAGAAGCAACTAAATATCGCAGAGCATAATTATGTTGAACAATACTTTCAAAATGCTTTGATATGGGTACATTTGAATACTTTATTGTAGAGCACAACACTATAACATGTTATGAAATTACAGGAGATGTAAAATTGATATATTAATTCTATTAAGTAATATATCTTCTCTTTGGGGGAGCTACGAAATATCTTACGTAAAGATAGTAGGCTCTGCCCTTAAGGGCTCTTATTTAGCTTTTATCTTATTAGGTCTAACAGAAAGAACAGCATTGACAAAAATGTTGATGTAATGCTTGTCTCATACACAACATCAAATTATCCATCCATCCTGCCATATAGTGAAAAAAGCCCTTCTGCTGAGTTTGCATACCTTAAAATGAATTAATTTTTACTTTGTAGTAATTTGTAGCAAATCAATAGAACCTCTGCTTAAAGTGTTGGACCAACCTCCACACTTGATAACACTGGTGAAAATTTGGAATTACTGCCTTGAAATCAGAGAAGTTTCAATGAATGGAATTTGACACATACAAAGTATATTTTGGCCCATTATCTTTTTGCAGTAAAAAGAAACTTCAAATAGTTTCCATGTTCTGCACTGTAAAGTCCTAAATCATTCTACAGATTGTAAAGGAAGACAGCACTTGGCATATTGGATCAAACTGGTGGTGTAAACTGCTTATGTCAAAGGCAACAATATCATTGCTTTAAAGAAAGGTAAAAGAAACTGTGCAAAGAAGAGGTATGGAATAACCTGTCACAAGGGCAGAAATATGGAGAAATACATGAAAAGTGTATACATATAAAATGAAAGGGAGTAATACAGCAAATGTATGCAAGGAGATTAACTCTCTCTTTTAAAAGATATTTGAAAATGCATCTTTGCTATACAAAGGATCAACAGTTATCCCTTTTATTAAATATTTAGAGTAAATTCTCTATCTAAAAAAATGCTGGGTACTTCTTTTGCATCCAATGAATATTCATTGGGAAGTTCATTGGTGGGTGCCTATTCAAAACTGAAAGATCAAAAGGGAACTGTGTCAATTTTGTCCTTTTCTGGGTTGACTGCTATTTTTTGATGTAATAAATTGCCAATTTTAGAAGGGTAAAGAACAGAAATGGAAACGAGTATGCCTTTCAGGAGACTTTTGACTGTGCCATTATGAATAGTCTCCAAACAAACAGCTTGTTGCAAGCCATTCACATAGTAGATAGACATCCAATTGTTAGCCATGCAAATAGCCATATCCAATGGTCAGACAGCTGTTAGCTGGCTCTTAGAATGATTGGTAACCAGACTGTTGTAGAACTTACTCATGCCTACAGGCTGCTGGGTCTCATCTTTTTCTAAAATCTTATTAATAAATTAAACACGTTTTATGGGATCACCGATGTCTATCGCCTCCCTTCTCACCGCCTCGGTAACAAGTAGAAGACAAAACCAAAAAAAGAACAAGTAGGAAAAAAATGTTTACAGGTTATCTTTATAGACCACAGGTTTATCCCCATAGGAATATCGTAAGTAAAATTAAAGCCTGCTTTGTGCAACCGTTGCAACACCTTTGTACTTCTACGTGTAATTATGTTATACAGGCACACACATAATACACAGAGACACATTCATGCATGCTGCTTATACACTTAAACACATATTTCTTAGTCTCAAAGCCATATTCTGAAAATGCATATACCAGGAGCAAATTTAGACTTTTAAAGGTTCATGAAAACTGCCACTGATATCTAGGAAACTCTTTTAGAGGTGCTTTTCTAGAACACCGGGCAATTGTGCACTCTTTTGATTGTAGATGGCTTTTCATGTCTTGGTGAAGTTTTATGTTTTGCAACAAGAATTTGTCTAATGTAAATTAGCTAAAAAATACTTCAGATAAATAAAAAAAAATGGAAGTTGAAAGCTCCCTAGATATCATGCTCCTGGTAGTGCCCAGGACCGCCCAAGTGTGGCACAATTCTTTTGCTGTACTGTCCATCCTGTTTGCAGGACTTCATCCATAAGTCAAATCGTAACTGATAGTGGGAGAAGGTGGGTTTCTCTCACTTTTAGCTAATTCAGCAGTTTCTGACATTTTGGTAGCCAATACTTATTTAATAAAATTGATGGTATCTAGGCTGAGGTAATCCTGCACCTAGCTTCCTCCCCACATTCTCTTAGACTCTCATGACCTTGTCTTCCTCTTCCCAGGATGAGGCCTTCATGTACTGCCTCCTCACTCTTGTTTCTGTTGCACTACACAGCTGGTGTCTCTTGAGTCCTCACATTGCCACCTCTCCTTCCAGCTCTGACAAACCCCAAGCATATTGGTGGAACTCCACTAACTCTCCAAAGACGTTAACACGTCTCTGCACTGTGTTGCTTCCTCAGAACTCTCACTTCTGGAGGAGCTCAGCTTCTGGAAACAGCTTGATTCTGTACTGAATCTTGTAATTATATCATCACTGAAACCTACAGCACTCAGCAGGAACAGCTCAAAGGTTAGTGGTGACACAGGTGTGTTAAATTTGGTTTCCTTTTCTTTATGAAACAACCTAAGCCTTTGCTTTCTGCTACCTGAGTACTTGAATTGCAAAGTTTTAGACTGAGGTGGAGTCCTGCTGTGCATCTTTTAAAATTGCCAATTGATATGAATAACAGGCAGCAGTAAGTTAGAGTATAATTAAATAACATTCTGAGTTAGGGTACTCAGTTGAGCAGACAGAAACCAAAGTTTCAGTCCTGCAAATGATTACTGAAGATGTTTTTGGATTCAGAATTAATGGTAAGATTATGTGGGTGCACACCTTTCCCATCGCAGTATGTTTCTTACCTACAGGGTTATATTGTCTTTTTCTTTATATATGCTTTCTCTGTTTCTCCACATTTCTTTCTGGCTCAATGACATTTTAATTATGCCAAACAAATACGAACAATGTCATCAACAGAAACAGACAAACAGAAGACAGACACATACAGCCATCTCACCCCCTTCTAAAGGCTCTGTGTAACCACCTAAGGAGGTCATTCACTGGGAGAATAGAGTTTCTTTCTAGAATGTGGGCAACTCAGCACAGGTTTGCTGTCTGTGAATGAATACTCAAACCAGACCATGTTCTTAGCCTCCCAAATCTCCCAACTGAATATAAACAGGATTGAAACACTTACATCTATGGGTTGCAGTAGGTAGCAAAGGCTAGGTACAGCATTACATGGCATCATGATGTCCAAGTCCATCTAGGGGTGACTCTCTGTGTAGCTATTTTCCATATCTAAAGTTAGGATAATTACTGGGCTATACCTCACAGAGATGTTAGAGGTTAAAGACCACAACAGTAATAGAATGATTGAAATGAGATCTAGAACTACATAACGTTCCCCCCAAAATATGAACAGCTAAAACAGAATTTGGAGGGACTGGAATCGTTAATATTCCTCTTGCCATTTGTCACTGAACTACTTCTTTCTGAATGTCATGCATTTAGGAGCTTCTTGGAATGTTACTGCTAAAATTGTGCCTTGTCCAGCGAGAGTCCCAAATGAGCTTATGGACTAATAGGTTTTCCCTCTCATCTAGTACATGAACTAATTGCAAGTGTTCATCTTTTATTTTCCATAACTATTTGGAATCTAGCAAATGCTTCCTCAGTTTCAATTACCTAAATACATCCATGTATTTAGGTTTTTTTGTATTTATTTTTATTTAGTACAAATACTCCTAGCTGGTATTTTCCAGGTCGTCCAGATTTCTTAACAGTGTATCTTTTATTAATTACCTCAAAACCTGCTTTAATACTCCTTACAAGGTATCTGATTATCCTGTTGCCGGATGTGAGTTCACTAGGTGAAAGTTACCACAAAACAATTTAATGGGAGCTTCGATCTCATTGTTTTTTACTAATTATTATTTATATATCCAGTGCCCCAGGTGTCTATGGAGCTTAACAGGCATTTTAAAAAAAGGCCATAGCCCAATTAACTAAAACAGTAACTATTAAAAAAAGGTGCAACTGTTTGAAAAAAGGGCAAGATGACAAGAATTACTGCAAGATTGAAAGGTCACATATATGCTTACAGTTACAGATGAAACTTGTCCATTTACAGCACACTAAAATGGAAAGACTGGAACAAAGACTGAAGTGCTTAGCACTGGGTGCCTAACTGGAAGCTGAGGGCTTTGGAGAGAGATCTGAAAAAAGGAGAATCATTGTGCAGGGATAAGAAGCATGAAGCAAACAAAAGCACGTGTCTTTTGTGAAACAAAGAGGCTAAGGGAAGTAGAATCTGTCGGGCTGCTGGGGGGAAACAGGGTAAGTCAATAGGGGGGTTAAGGCAAATGTTTCCCTGGATAGTGAGGATGCAAAACTGTTTGCTAACATCCCTTGCTGTGCTTGGAGCTGCGCACTACACAGAGGACATTGTCTGGGCCACAAAAGGATTCACTATTTGAAAGACTGATAGTTTAGTTTTATCCACTATGGTTCTTGCAGCTACCTTTGCCAAACTGCAGCTATGCCAAAGCTTAAGAATAGGCTGACTTCCAGAGTCAGAAACTGTTGGACTACTGAGGCGAGATCTGAACCACAATTAAAAATGTTGCATAGAATTGTTACCCTTCTGCTTGACTTTCTTATGGGTTCCATAAAGAAACTTTTTCTCCTGAGTGAGGATGCAAGGAGTCAGTGCTGTTTTCCAGAACAAACCAGCACTTTGATTTTTGTAGTTGCAGCTTGTCCAAATATTGCTCTCATGTTTAAAGTGCAGATTATTTTATATGCAAATTGCATCTTTGATGATATGGGGAATTTGCACAACTTCTTACTACCAACAGCAGAGATGATGTAAAATCTTCAGCCAGTAGAAGTTAAAAGTACTTCTCTTAACTTTATGATAACTACCTTGCTTAACCACAGTTGAAAATGTGACTTTCGCCTTGATTTACCAGAATATGGCATTTTAGTACTTTCTTATATGTTTTTTGTAACGATCTCTTGGTTCTGACTTGAGTATGTTAACTGAAGTTCAATTTCCACACCAGCTGACCTAAAACAAGAAAGACCTTTGAGGTTACATTTTTCTCACAAGGACAAAAACTTGTAAAACTTCCTGGAGCTGCCCCTGTGCTGTCTGTTTCTTCAATTATGCTTCCTCATATTCACTAGGACTGTAATATTTGTTTCAGTAAAACCGTCAATGGAAAAACAAAGCTGTTCCTTGATTTTGGGTGCATGCACTGGTTAGTAAGATGCATTCCTTGGTAAACTGCTTTTAAGGATGCAGGTGTAGGCTGATCCTTCAGGACAACGGTGCTGCTTCGATAGTCCTATGTCCAGAGGTGGATGGCTGCAGGCCAGTATCCAGTTAGCTTCCTGGATACAAGGAAAAGCAAGCTATCTGTCTCCTTTATTTTAAATATACTTCTCTTTTTCTAAGTAGAACCATTAGTTTTTATTGATGGGACTAATGCTTTGCATTTAGCCCAAATTACAATAGGAAAGGAGATGCTTAAGGGTAACTGGGTGATGAAAGGACTACATTAGAGTACAAGTCCAAGGGCTGCTGTTTCCTATTTGTAATGCTGAATCCACATGCAAGTCATATTTAAGCTATAAACGGTGGCGCCTAGGGAGCATACACTCAGATTGCCTTGAGAAACTAAATACTTTTATCAAATCACCAGATGGACTTGTGTTCAAAAAACACTCTTGAACAACATGTCTTTTCCTATATTCACCTTTAGATAATAAATGGGGCTTTCAGTCACCTAAACAACTTAATTAACTTGTTGCCCCTGATCTTTTATAGTTTTACTTAGAGATGCTTACTACACGTAATTTCAGACTACAGAAAATTTCACACACCATGCGTAATTTCAACTAGCGTCCACTGATCTGCCTTGCTTTAATAATCAGAAATATTTTGCAGTTCTATTACCTTCAACTTTTTCATCAGAGAACTGTTAGACTGTGCCATCCATTTTCTCTCATCACAGAAGTATTATTTGCAGTTGGGCAAGTTTAATGCCATGAAGTTTTAGCTTCCAGAAGAATATGTTTTGTCCACTGGTTTGGAAGGAATTTCAGAATAAAGAGACAGGCCCTGACTAAATGGAAGAAACACAGCCAGAGTGTGTGATTTTCGTCATGGCAGTAGAAAGAGGCAGGATTTGATTCTCAGGATGTCTTAATTGGGCAATAGTCTGTTTGGGTGAAACAATTTTCATTGTAGTAGGAGGAGCACTGATAAACATGAAGATGTTATTGAATATACTTCAAACCATAGCAGCTGAATAGAGTTCTGTTAACTCAGATGTCATTATTTGCAAAGTAAAGGGGAAGATAGGGTTTTCTGAAACAAGAGAAGAAGAATAGTAAGGATACATGAGTTTAATTACCTCCATGTCTGTATATATATTTGAGGAATATGTCAAATGATCAAGAGGAATGATACAGCATCTGACAATGATTATGGGTTTGGAGGCATAATGGAAATTCTGACGGGTGGATTGTGAAGTGAAATCTCAGTTTAGCTATAAGAAAGAAATCAACAGAAAGATGAGATGTCCTTAGTGTCATAACTAAAAACAAGCTCACAGCTATAATCTGACAAGTAGAATAAAATATATAAAGCTGAATGTAAAGCTGAATATAATCAGCAATAGCTGTAAAAATTGAAGGCATCTGAAAACTGTGTACTCTGTATATACCTAGTAAATGTTGTGTACCTCTTGTATACTACATTTGCACCAGCCTATCAAAGAATCCAGAGCCACATGGCCACACTCAAAGCCAAAACAATTTAAATTTCAAGGTAGTTACAAATATGACCAAATCTGAACTGAAGAATGTATATAAGATCTAAGCCACTGTAAGCTGTAATAAATTACGCTCTCCATGAAAATGAAAAATTTGAAAATAATAAATAGCTAAGGTTGGTATTGGGTAGGGATGAATATGGGCAGTGATAGGAAAAGAGGGAAAGAGAAGGAGAAATAAAGTACAGTCCAACAAAAGGTCATTTAAAATTTACAGACGGGGAAAGAAATTTCTCTTCCTAGAAGGATTCAGAAGAAAATACTTAGCTTTTACAAGTATATGAGGAGAAATGAACAGAGGATAGGAATTGGTGGTAATTTTCCCAACATTAGCTATGAAACTCAGTTTCCCTGATCAGACATTAATAAGAAAAAAAGCACTCAAAATGGAAGTACCATGAATTTTAAATTATCCCTTAAAAATAACATGGAAAACATACACAGGAATGAATTAAGGTGGCACTAAAACTGCCAACATTAGCCTAACTTTGCTAACATTAAAGCCAATGGTAAAACTAATACTGATTTTGACGGTATTGGTGTTAGTCAGTGCTGAATGCTTTTGAAAATTCCCCCCTCAGAGGATAACTGAACCATCAACCACAATTGCTTGGTGAAGAGTAATTCTTGCCAGACGAGTTGTTTATTTGTTTTGTTTTGTTTTCTTTATGGGAAAGCATAACGAAATTAGTAGATGATGAGAAAAGTGGGGGAGGATACTGGAGTTTTAGTAGAATGGTCAGTGCGGTTCCTCATGGAGTCTTCCCTTTAGGTCAGTTTGGCAGGGAGAACAGCTCTGTTCCACTGACTGACCAATGGCTGTGATTAAGCGAGAGGGGGAATTTACCCAGAGACAGAGCAAGGCATAGGGTAGTGTGGCTAGAGGAAAATGGTGACACTTACGAAGCTAGCTAACGTTCTTGAAATTTACTCACACATAGAGATGGAGAACACTTCAACACAGTTCTGCCTTAATGACCATGCCATCAGCACTTACAGGCAAACATAAAGTGATGCTGCTACCTAAGAAATACACTGTGGTGGAGACTGAAAGGCTAGAAATACAAGCAAAGCACATATTTACCAGTAGACTGTGCTTTTACCATCCGGTAACATGAGCATACTTAATCCTTATATTTGCTAGGGGTTCATCCTGAACACAATTTAGAAAAAAACCCAAACAGCTTTGAAAGCAGTTGTGCTGAGATCATGGGTAGAAATAATACTTAGCGAACCGGACATTACATCTGGGTTTCTAAGGAAATATTTCAGCAAAAAAGAAATACAGAAATTCAATCTTAAGCTTTTGGGTTTTACTGAGAAATAACAATATTTGATAAAGAATACAGCAATAAAACCCTGTAAGATCATAAAACTATTGAACTTTGTGATACTGCATTGCCAAAAAGATGCATCAGCTGCATAAAGCACAAAGAAAAGCAGAATGATAACCCACATAGTGTCATCTAGGCTATGTTTTACAGAATATACATTTAAATGTGTTAAGCAAACAAATTCATTTCTTTTATACTGGCACACCCTGGCTTGGATATCTTACAGAAATGATTGTGAAGAGATAATTTAACAATGTATTTTGGTTGACAATTTGTCCTTTTTTTAACCTAACAAGCCAGCTTAAGCTGCTAACTCAGTTAGAAAAAAACCACACTTTCCCCTGAAATGAAGAAATAGTAAAAACATTTTGGAGAATATCATGCTACAAAGGCAAGGCAAAAGACGCAGTTAAATCAAGAATGAACAGTTATTTCCTGTTTCTGATGCTGAAATCAGAAAAGGAATTCCCTCATATTAACCCCCTGAGCTTGAGTAAGTTAAAATTTCCCAGAATGCTTTCTGCTAGTTGCCTTCTTTTTGTCTGGTATCATGGCAAAAAGGCAGAATAATACCATGTGCAATAGGAGTTATCCTAAGATGTTATTGGGACCCCAGCTGTTGCAACACTTGACGGGGTGAGGGCCTTTACATGACAGTAGCTCATTCAAATCCCTGAGACAATCTCAAAAGGTGTGTCTGTACTGCATTAACTGTGCCCAAGTACAGATTTTTATTCATTGTGGTTTAAGTAAGTTGTGTCTGTACTGCTTAATCCACCCCTGAGTTCCTCTGTTTCGCGAATATGCTTCCTTGCTCCAGACCGGAGCTGAGTGTGAGACAACTTATAGGAGCAGTATAGATGGCTGGGGAATTTAGTCTCGCGTGCTAGCTTGAGCCATAAACTAACATGGCTGTATAGACTTTCCAATAAAGTCCGGTATATATATGATGTCAGCCAGTTAGTAGCTAGGGATGCTGAGCCAAATGACCTCATAGAGGCCTGCATCTTGACACCACAGACACTTAAAAATAATTATCAATATGATACAGGACACACAAATGGAACAGCATTTTTCCCATAGACATTTATACCTCAGCCAGGACAGGGATGGCTCAATAACTTCTAAATGCAAGACCATTAGTCAGATTTAATTGTCCTTCATCCCATCACTAACCACTAATTAGGAGTATTCCCTGTTCTTGTGATTTTTATCATGGTCATGATATTTGATACTTCTCTGTAAAGTCCCTGTTTTGGAGCCATGTGATTACATCAGACAGAAAGTTTCCAGACTGTATGGTTGTTTTGGGTTTTGGTTTTTTGGTTTTGTTTTTTTTTTTTTTAAGAAAAGCTATACACCAAAACAACAAATAGCCTCCAAATTCTTAGTTTTTCAAGTGTCATTATTTCTGTGGCGCAACATGACTTTAACATCTGAGGTTAAAAATATGAAGTTAATGTCATGTCAAAAAAAAACAAACAAAAAAGCCGTTTCCCCCAAGGAACCAAAATAAATTGCTCTAACTTTTGTAACCACCAGTTGAGTTTTGATCTGAACATGGGACATCTACTTACTCTCAGTCTTTTCTTTTACCTTTCCTCCTTCCCCAAAATATTTCTAATTATCTCTATTAATTAAAATTGTGTGCTTCTTTAAACAGCCCTTATAATAATTCAGTCTTGTTGATGTTACACAGTATTCTCCATGTAAATAAAAAGAAATGTTCAGTACAGAAGAAATGTTAAGAAGGGTAGTTTAAAATATTTTATAGTGAGAAATATTTGAAACTTTCCTTGTTGGCTAGGAATGTGCAGTTTCTAAGCCAAGGGTCCATTCCGGGTTATGTAGTTAAACTCTCACTAATATAAAAGACATGAAGACTTTTCTTTGGGATTTCTATGGCCTGTCATGCTGTTCTCTGAACCAATTGTCATTTTGTTTTGTTACACAATTACTTTTAGTGATTCACCTTTTTAATGAGAGCAGAAGGGAAACAGCAAAGAAAACATTTCTCTAAAATGTTTTCAGAAAGGCCCACTGGAATTTGAAATGGGTCTTATTTGGTGTACTTTGCATAATTTGTTACACTAAATACGAAACAGATTTCAACTGCAGCTGTAGTGCATGTGTTATTCAGAAGAGCTCGAGTCTCCCAGAACACAACCATTGGCTTATTCAGAGTTTGTCAAAATTATAATCTCTGGGCAGAATGACACTGAGTAAAAACACCACGCAAAAAGGAAACAAACAGTCAGGAGCAGACACTGTCCGCTGAGGATTCACACAACATTTGCTCTCCCTCACCTTTGCTTTTGGCAAACTACATCATTACTTCATGTTAAATGTACTGAGGGAGGGAGCAGCTAATACTTTACTGATCTGTCTCATCGGCATTATTGTTATCACGTGGGGACACGTGCAATGAGAGAAACCTACACCTTGTCCTGCATAGGGGATTTCCCTAGTCATAGCCATCAGGGAACAGCCCCAACCACTGCTCTCCAGTTGCAAACCTCCTCTGCAGCCAAGTAAGGCTGTGTGAACTTCAATTTGAGCTAGTGAAATGGCTTCAATTAGGCGTTACGCTTCTCAGGTGCAAATGGTGACTTGCAGTAGGTCTGGTCTGTCTTTGCCAATGTGGTATGAATTTGCAACTCCAATAACAAAAGTAACTACAACTTGTGTTGCTGTGTTGATAGCAGGTCCCCAATGTTCAGTGTTTGCCTTCTGAAGCGGAGGGTGATCACTTGTGTCTGCAAGCACCACCCTGAGATAGCAATCACAGCTGTTTCATATACATATGTGACTACAGCAGCAACTAGACCTTAACAGTGAAAACCATAATCATAGATGAGATGTAAAATTGAAAGGATTCTCCATTTCTGAATAAAGATCTTGATTAAATAACACTAAAAGAATAGAAGATTTACAATATAGCTTTTAGGAAACAGGAGCTGTTTTTTAACTCTGTGTTTTCCTCTCACCAGATCAAGATGAGTCTCCTCTGCGCTACCACAATGCAAGCACATGATAGAAGAGGTAGACACATGACACTTCTCACTGTTAAGATGTCTAATATTTCATGTTACAGAAGCCTAAATTTAGTTGCTTGTTATTTCGTTTAATGTAAATATCCAAGCAAAACTCTCCATGTGATTTTCTCTGCAATCCTTGGTCCATTATGGACAGCAACAATCCTGTGCACAGGAAGTGCATGGGGAATAAGGGTCCTTTTTCATGTTGTTACCTAGGCATGACAGAAAGGGGAATAAGAAAGTGACTTGAAGCTTTGCAGGGTATGCTCAGTGAAGGTTATGATGTTCAAATGGACAGAGGCACAGCACACGGGTAAAGAGACTAAGCGCTAGTTCTGTCAGCACTTTAGAAAATGGAAAGTAATCGTGTAGTTAAAATCACATACTTAAGTGGGCAAATTAAAACTATAGAAGAAACTATAAGAAGAATTTCTTAACTGTTTTATTCCTCTTTAGTGCAGTTTGATATAATTCTTACCTAGGTTCAAGAAATGCCTTAAGGAATGAAATATGCTACAGCTAAAAATTTAACAATGGGTGACTCAAACTTCAGATATGATTTTATAACTGCTTCTTTCCAATGCTTTAAAGTTTAGTAGTTGAAATCTGCTAAGTGTTTTATCCTGAATGGATTTCTACAAGGTCCATTCTTTGATCTACTACTATGACACAACTTGGGATTTCACAGTATTTGAACCTACAATCTTCATTGAGTAAAACAATAAACTCAGCTGTTGGACTACATACTGGTGGCTGATTAGTAAAAAAAAAAAAAAAAAATGCTGACCCACTAGTTTTCACTATGGTTGAGCCAATAGGAAAGAATATATTTATTTTTATTGACAAGGGTCCACTTTGTGAAGCATGAACAGGCATGCAGCTTGAGATGTAAATCTTAGAGCAAAAGCTTTTGCAGAGCTTTGTTATGCCTTTCTCCCTGGTGTTTTGGGGCTAGGTAAGTATTCCATCATCTGAGAAATGTTTGAGTAAGGCCTGATCTTACACCAAAGGAATTCAGTAATAATACTCCTGAGCAAAATCAAAACTTTAATTTCCAAGCCAAACCATTAATTTCCTGAAACACCTTCATCTCTTCTCCTCCTGGCAGTTGTTCCCCTTTTAACCTTCCTTTATCCTAAAACTATCATGAACAGTTTCAGTCGGCATTATGGAAAATGAACTAGCCATTGCCAGGTAGGAGCAGCTGACATGCAAACCAGGATACAGTCACCTGGATCCTAAGACAGAGGGCCTAACAGAAGGGAGGCATTTGAAATGTTGGGTATCCAGGAAGAAAATGAGGAAACAGTTCCTGCATATAACTGTACATATATAATTGTACTCTTCCCACATCCAGATGGCAGACCTTGTCAAATGTTAAGAGGGAAGACCTGTGAAGGAAGAGATTCAAATACACAAATGAATCTTGCATATTCATTTTCTATTTAAAAATTTTAGGTCTTTGATTCTTATTTGTAATTATTTTTCATGTCTTTCAAATGTGAAGTATCTTTGTTAAGTGGGCTTTATAAAAGCATGAATCTGAACTTGGAACATCAGAAGTGGTCTTTAGTAAGAAAGGATGAGGTGATGAGAAACAAAAGGATTTTATGGGAAACGTAAAGCCAGACACTGCCTGTCAGATCATGCTGGTCCCCAGTGTCGTGAAAACAGCAGGGCTCTGAATGGCTAGGGAGATTAAAAGATTCAGAAAGTGAAAAATAGAAATATTGCTTTCTAAATGCGATAGATAATTTTCTTTCAACCTATAGAGGACAACACAGGCTATTCTAAGGTTTAGAGTATCAGTATGTTTACATTTGCACACATTATTTTAGTCTGTTCTTCCCATTGTTTTTTTTTTAATTAAAACTTACAAGCTGCAAAGCATAGCTGAGAACTTCATGTATACCATTCCCAAATGGCTTTTAGTCCCCCAGAAGAAATAGCCAAGTCTGTCTCATTTGGGCTGCTCTGTCATGGTACAATCATCTGTCACGTATGTTCCTTGCAAAGAAAATAAATGCAGTGTTCTGTCTCAGAAGCACAGAATACAGAGAATTGATTTTAAAGACATTTAGACCTTAGCTTGTTTCCCCTGACTTGGTACATGTTTAAAAATTAGGTGCATAATTTGATTAAGCTCCCCATCCAGTTAGTAAAAAGAAGGAGGTAACTCTAGACATTGATTCATTCCTTCATAAAATAGTTAGGATGTTACCTGCTGGAAATGCTCAGCTCTTCCCAATGATTAGAAGATTATCAGGAGTAAGTACCTAACATTTAAGTAATAGTAAGTCCCAGTTTCAAATAGCTCTTGATTACTAATAAACAGAATTATGACCATGATGTGGAGAAATAATGGGCAGATCATATATTGGTATAAACAGATAGTTCTGTCAAAGTCAGTGGCTCTGCTGACTTCAAAATCACTTTGTGGCTTCTAACTTTATTACCAGATACAAGGTATGAGAATCAGGAATAACATTATAATGCTATATCAGGAGTAATTTCACTTGAAGTCAATGGAAATGCATGAGTGCAAAACCTTGTGGAAGCAAAGAGGAATTAAGAAATGGGACCTGATCCAAAACTCACTGAAATCCATGTGAACTTTTTCTCTGAATCAACTGAACTTTAGATCAAGCTCCTATTTCCTTGGATAACAACAGCAGCCTGACTTCTTAGTGTTGCCAACATTTCTGTAGTAGTCAGCCATATTCTGCTCCACTGCATCTAGAAGGGTATTGAAAGTAATGCTCTGTGGAATGTATCTGTACAAAATAAATCCACATTTTCTGTGGACATTTTCTGTCTCTTTACCACGTAATCAGAGGACTGAATTGTGTATTAGAGCAACCGTGACTATCACATCTCCTTTTATTTGTCTCTTGTACGTTCCTAACACCGTCTGTTACTATGCAGTAGAAATGATTGAGCTGCCCTTCCAAATAAGAGGGCAAAGATTTAAACCTTCCTTGCGGTTTTAAGATCCAGGTATCTGTTCACGACTCCAGGCTTTAACAGTTTATAAATAGAAATAAGATACTAGTAGCTGTATGAATAGAAGCTCTGCATTTGCTTTGTATTTATATGGAGAACTGATATCCCCTTTTTGTATCAAATTTATCATCACCTTATTTCCTGACTTTTACTGTAAAGCTTGAAGTTCAAAAAACATAGCCAACTTTTTTTAAAATTGATGTTGACCTAGTTTGATCTCAATGAGCAGGCTAAAATATGCAATAATGCATAAAGCTGGCAACACTTATAGGAACAAATAAAACTTTTTTTCTCTTAAGGCTTGGAGAAGAGAATAGCAAACAAAAAGAGCTAGAAATTTCAATGGTTTAATGTTGTTTCGATGCTGAGTTTAAGGATAAAAGAATCTCTGAGGCTCTTCAGGATGTGCCAACAGGTCAAAGCACTTTCCAGTTGCTCTAACTACTTCTTAATAAAGTGGAACTGTTTGAGGATTTGACAAGTCCCATGGGTCAGGAAACACATATTAAACAGCCTTAGAGAATTTTTCTCTTTCAGTATTGAACCAATATTGCATGACATAAAAAGGGGTCCTCCATTGTCTTCTCTGCCATACAGAAATCTCTTTCAGTGTCTTTTTTGAGTGTGAGGGTAGAAGGACATTCCATTTTAAACATAAATCCTACTCAGCTCCAAATTGAAAAAAAAAAAGACCTTGTGTGGGGAGGGAGAGTTAAAAGGAGGAAGTGAAGAGAAATAGAAAAGAGCAGGAAGACTGAAAGAAGAAGGACAAAAATCAAGGGAAGGAAAACACTTTTTCTTTTCCTCTTTTCCTCGCTTTCACTATCAGTTTCTCCCTTCTTTTTCTTTCATTCTCCAATTGCATTGTTTCATCTATTGGCACTTCTTTTTCTGTTCTGTAATGTCTCTTATGTTTTTCTATTCATTATTACTCATTTTACATAAATGCCTCAAAACAGGCATATACAATGTTTTAAATACTTGTTCCTTGAATCCAGAGTCACCAACAAGAAAGGTGGTGTTTTCTTGTGAGAGAAGATATTTTCCAATTTTCTGTCACCTCTACCAGCAAAAAGGCAGCAGAGATCTAATTCACAGGCTGTCATCTGAAGAACTTCATGTTATCTCCAAGCATCTGTATCACTCAACAGTCATCTCAGCAGCCACAGAACACTATCATTTGACTAAACTGTCATATCCAGAGGTGGGGTAAAAACTCAGAGACAGAGAAGTTTACTACCATATTTACTTTATAAAATAGCTGAGTAAGTCGAAGCATTCCTCTTCCTTGCCACATATCCCTTATTCTCAACCATTTTATTTAGTTTACGTTCAAGATTTTATATTTCCCTCTTTTTTCTCTTTTTTTATCAACACCTTCCATTATGTTTTAACTAATTTTAACATTTCAAGGGATTCTTCTTTCTTTTTAGAAAAGAATTATCTCCCCATCAATGCTTTCCTATTCCATCTTGTCCAACATCTTTGGCAAGTAGCCCAGACATCAGATGAAATGTCTTTAAAGTCATTATACTTTGCCAGTCACTAAGATATACTTAGTTTCTGCCTGTAAGTGATTTTTATGCACTGTTATGTGCCTACTACCATATGGCTGAAGGTATTGCTTTTTTTATATATGTATGATTATATTCACAGGCCCTGCACTCGTTCCTTTCCCTAAATTCTGCAGCAAGAGTTTGTATGTGTAGAGCAGTAGAGCCAAATGGATGTCAGAGTGGATGATCAGTTATTCAGTTTTAAGGTCTGTAAGTTGTAACATAAAGTAAGGGTAGTAAAAAAAAAGTCTATTACTTCACTTCTTTTTTTTTGTTGTTGCTGGAAGAAGGCAGAATATTCTCATGTACACAAGTAAGGTCAGTTGCTGAGCTAGCTTTGAAATGGAAGGATTTTAAGAGGAATTCTTAGAATAGTAGAATCCTAAAAGCAATTGATATGCAGCACTGATACTTCATGCTTCCAATTTTTACCTTTTTAGTATTTTGAATAATTTTATATTGAAAAGTGGCTGATTTTGGCTGATGAAACATTTTGCCACTGTCATCACTCCTGAAAAACAATGTATTCTTTCAAAACTACCTCTTGTCCATTGGGTGCAAACCCTGCTAAATTTTACTGTAAATGAGACATTTCCATTGGATAATAGTATTTGTCTAAAGACTGGGATTGTATCAGAATGCAATTTCTGCCAATCTATCTACTGTAATTCTGATTGTGATACTGCTATTCTGCTTTTCTCAAGCTATGGGAAGAAAAAGTTTTACACTGAACATCAGGGATTTCTGTAACCCACGTCTGAGGGTTGTTATGCGGACAGGAATTTGGCCATTCAACTTATGTTTCTGTTACTTTGTACTACTTAAGGCAATAAATGACTTCTGCAATTGATTATAGACTAAAGATCAGGGATACATCCAATCTACAATGCTGTTAATTGTGTGCAAGGCAGAACACAATGAAGTATGTTCACAATTACATATGAAGATAGTTATATGATGAGTGCTTAAAAAGTTTAAATGTCCTTTTCTTGTTAGGCTTTAATGTCCTGTACAACTTTGCATCAGATTCTAGGGACAGAACATAGCTCATTAAGATAAACGAGCGTCAACAATATTACACCTGAATAATCCACTAAGAACATGGCAAATGGACTTTTAGAGGTATCATTCCACTCCTGTGTCTTCTGTGAACAAATCAAGCAGCCTGGTTATATATTGTGTGAATCAAGAAGGGTTTACACTATCATTCCATCTAGCTCTCCCTTTGTCTGGACACTCAACACTACGATTTATTTATTTATTTTTTAAAAATATGCAATAACAGAAGTTACATGAATCCTGCATAACTTGCAAGTTTGTGGTTTTATGACAGCAGTAGTTTTGCATTCACTAAGGAATAGGCAGAAGGATTATATTGGTATCAGTGTTTTGCCCATCTAAATCATGAAGGTTATCAGCTTGAGTTAAATAATTGTTGAAGTACTTACATAGGACATCTTAGTCATGTCTCTTCTGGTGACATATCACAGAATTGTGAAATAAATGAACAATAGTATTTCCATTAATTGGCATATCACATATTAATTGGATATGAGATCAGTGTGTTTCAATCAATATCATCAACAGCACATGCAATAGCTGTCTTGATATGACAGAGAAGAAACAATTATGAAAAAAAAGATAAAATAAAACACAGAGACACTTTTTTTACATGCAGTGGTATAGCACAGACACCCAACTTAATCCTATTAATAGAACGGTCCTACAAATAGCATGTTGAAACCGTATACAACTTTATCAAATGTACCAACACCTTAGAATGATCAGGCAATTTTTTGACTTTTAATATTTTCCCAAGTTAGCTAATTATTAGAAATGACCATTTAGCAAGCCATCAGCTGCTGAGAACCTTATGCTTACTTATTGTACTCAAGCCACTGAGTCTGTTTGTACTAAAGATGTCACTATTTAATGTAACTGTTCTTTATCTTTCTTAAAACAAAATCATTACCTCCTTAAGATTTTCACTTTATGTTTCTCCCAATGTCACAAACAATCACTTTTTCACACCTTTTCAAGACTGACTCTCCAGTTCCTGACAGTCTGCCCTTACAGCCCCCAAAGCCCAAAGAAAGCTGCAAATACAATCCCAGAAAGCTGTATTTTATTTTGACCTGTTCCTCTTTTCCTTTGGAAAAAAACCTGAAGAACAGACGAGCAAGTGTAATATATTACCTCTGGTGGCTTAGCTGGACAGAAGCAAGGGCTTGTAATAAGGATGTGGTAATACACCACAAGGAATCTGTAGACTCATAAAACTTGACCTTATAAATCTCTACGTTTATCAATTCCATACAGCAGCCACTCCCTGTGGTGGAAGTCTCAGACCAATAAACCTGCAGTTGATAACCATACAATTTATCCCCAATTTTTCCCTCCAGACCAGCTAATCATGCTACATTAATAATGTCTGTAAAAAATTGGAATGTCACTTGAAAATAAAGATACCATCTGATTCTTGTCATTACTTTGGATATAATTAAGATGTCAAGCAAACTAGTTTACAGTGATAGGCAGGAGTCCTAGATTTTTTTTCTGATTCATATCTCTTTGTTTAAAGTTCTGACTCTCTCACCTGAAAATGGCTTTCCTGTTTTGGGAGGATTTTGCGGTTTTTTTTGTTTGTTTTGTTGTTGTTGTTGTTTGTTTGTTTGGGTTGGGTTTTGGGTGGGGTTTTTTTTGTTTGGTTGTTTGGGTGGGTTTTTTTGTGTTTGTTTTGTTGGGTTTTTTTTAATTCACTTAGCTTCCTGAGGTAGATGACTCCTTTCTCTGGACAGTAAACACTTCAAAAACAAGAAAATGTATTTCTGCTGCAGGGATCACTCAGTGCTATGCTATGCAGAGGTGTATCTTGTACATCCAGCATCTTCTGGGAGCCTGCTTCATGTAGAGGGGACCCAGATTTGATGCTAAAGACCATAGTCTGAATTTCTTTTGAATACAGGTCTCTATGTAATAGTGCTTCTGACTGGGATTCTGTATTTACCTGTAAAAAGCATGTATACAAACACAGTAATTCCTTCATCTCGTTCTCATGCCTATTTCCTCCACGCAGCACTTCACACTCTGTATACGCTTGTTGATGTGCAGTGGGAATGATTTCAGATTAATCAATTTTCTTATTGAAAACTAGAATTAGAGTAAAACCCAAAAAGCAGAACAAAAACAAATTTAAGATGTCCTGATTCAAGGCCAGGCTGGATGGGGCTTTGAGCAACCTGGTCTAGTGGAAGGTGTCCCTGCCCGAGGCAGGGGGGTTGGAACTTGATGATCTTCAAGATTTATCCTCTGATGCAGCATTTTTTCTTGAATGGAATGGCTGCATATCTTCACTTGATAGCTCACTCCAAAGAATATTGCAAAATGATTGTGAAGTGCACTGGGATGACACAGGCTATAGAAATTTAAAATAACTCTAATGAGAAAGTAGTAAATGTGTTTTTCTTTCTTAAAGCTCTGCTTGCCTACTGGAACTCCCAGCTGCAAGGATATTAATTAGCATTATGCAAGGCGAAGTAAAAGAAGATTGATCCTAAAAAGTCTAACTCTAGTACATGACTCCAGAGAAGATAACGGATCCATCAGCCATCAAAAGGCACTCAAATCTGCATGCCTTACATTAAAGATCAGATCTGAGATCATCAGCAGGTCTTACCTTACTATGGTTTGCAGAAAAATAAAGTTTCTTCTATCAAAAGTGGTGCCAGAAATACAAAACTGAACTAGCTGCATATTTGAGCCGCATGTCATCACCAGGCAGACCCTAGATCACTGGACAATATCCCGTATTTATTGCCCAAGGAATATGTAGCCAAGGAGAAAACAGAAAAGAATGTCACCACCACTTCAGTGCACTTGAAGTAGAGAAAGAAAATATACTGCACCGAACAATAAAGAAATGCAGGTTTTTTTCTCCTAGGAGCAACAGAGGAGAAAGGAGGCATAGAGAATGATTCTTCAAGACATAAAAATTTCTTGGGACTTTGGTTACAGATGCACTCACACATCTCCTATTATTAAAGGCAAGACACAGCTCACAAAAAAAATTCCAGAGAATTCAGTATATTTAGGGCTTGATTTTGGATTTGAGGAAACTTTGTTCAACATACAGAGGCTAAAACTTTTAAAACTTGCATGAACAAGGTCACACCAGACCAACAGTCAGTCAGATTGCCAAAACATGAAACAAGACAATGCATTTGGAGGAAAATATTTTGAGGGAAAACAAATTGAAAACAAACACACAAAAAAATCCAAACTTGATTACATTTGCTTTTATTTTATTTCCTTTCTTTTTGCTCAGGAAAAAAATTTCCTATTTTCAGGAAATCAGTTCACCTTTGCTATTTAATCACCAGCAAGAACAACTAAAGGAATAATAATGACAGCCCAATATAGGAGTTCTCTTTCCAGTATTATCTTTTCCCTAAAGGGAATGTAGAAGAACAAAACCAGGCAAACTCCTTTTTCCTGTAGCTGGGCAGTTTTACTATTTTTTTTTCAGGATTTATTTCCCTGTAATATTAATTTTTAGTAAAGGTTTACTTGTATTCTAATGTTTTAATCATGTGATCATTTTAAAATGTGTTTTAAAAGATATGTTAACAAATTCACAATTCTGCTTATAAAAATAATGCTGTAATACCCTGGCTCCTTCAGTCAGTGACAGTTATGCCACAGATTTTATTTGGGCTAGAATTTTTCTCAAAGAATTTTCGAATTCAGCATCATACATAGCATAAAATAAAGCAGTTTTGATGGAACTCGCAAATTATTTTGTAGTGGAACAAGTACTGCATTTCAGACAAAATGGAATGCTCAATAGACTTTTAAAATATATTATATTATATTACATTCTATTATATTAGTTTTTACCTTTCATCTAGATCAGCATAAAAATGAGGTGGTATTCAAACTGTTTATTCAAGCTAGTATAGTCTTTTTTGTATATACATATATATATATATAACGGAAATGGTAAATTGCAAACACTGGATCTGATTCTGCAGTGACCACTAACCACAGAAGTTGTACCTCTGCTTTCTTTTATAGAAAGTGATCTGCCAGTCCCTCAGAAAGTAATCCTGCCTCATCAAACCAGTTCCGTGGAGGAATTTTATGTCCAATTATTTGAATGACTAGGATTACATATGTAAGATCCACAAATTCAAAAGCTTGTCATTATCATGTAATTCTTTGCCAGTTGATTCATGCAAAATACATCTACACTGCATAAGGGAGAGGAGTGAAAAGATCCTGGACATACTACTAGCCTGAGAAAATAAAATGACTATCTAGTGCAGGGTATTGCTGGTGGACATGCCAGTTCATCTACACAAGGATTATTCTCCTTAGTAAAGTGCCTGGCAAATTAGATAAGATTGTTTTTCTACCTGAGCTGGCTTATGCAGAAACAGTACAGGTACCAGTGCACTATGCTCACTAGTCTTTCCAGTGCTCAGGTTAGCTGTCAGAGATCCATCTCTGGCACCTCTGCATTGCCCTGTGGTCAGACTCAAGCAGCATAATCATTCAAATATTTAAGGAGTCCCATTCTTTGGCAGGGATAATGGGCTTTATGGCCTCCTGAATCATAGTTTCATCGGCACTTCTGCAAAATTAGTAAGTACAAAATGTTGCCATTCCCCTGAAAGGGGGCATTAAGCCCCCGCAGCAGGTTATGCAGGTCCTCAGAAGACTGCATGAGTTTAGGCTGTTGATGCTAATTAGTTCCCATAGGGTGAAGAGGCAGAAGAAGAAGTTTGGCAATGGTTCTTTTTTTGAAAAGCCCCATGTCATTGTAGCTGCAGCCTTTTTTCAGACATTCCAAGTCTTAGCTTTTGCTCTGGAACCTCTCCAGTCCCCTGAACTCCACCAGGGCCTGTCTACATAGGAAACCACTGAAATAGTTATGGTAGAATGGCCGCTCAAGGGTAGTCTATTCTAGCAGAAAAGTGATTTAATCATGGAACAATCACTACTTTTCCAAATAAGAGTCAACATTCTAGAATAAAACTGCTTATTCCAGAAGAGAAAGTTCACATGGGGAGTTATTTCACTATAAACACTCGTCAGTACAACCATAAGGGCATGCTCAAAATGTCACAGCTAGAGAAATAAATGCCATCTCTAAAGATTTTGACATTTTTTTCTTGTTATACAGTTTATAGTTTTATTCCTCCATTAAATGTTTTTTTAGCAGATCTTGCAGCGAGATTGGGACATAACTGTGTATATGTTTATACAGTAAATACTCACAATGAAATTCTAGTCAGAAGTGAAATGGTGTCCAAGATTTTATGCTTTTTACAGAGAAACTGACCTACTGGCCACACGTAAGAAGAAGGAAAAGCTTTCCATGCGTACTATGATCTTCTGCGTTAGGTGGTGCACATGTGTGAAGCTCTGTTTCTTACAATGGACACCACGAAATATGAGAATTACTCAATGCTGATCAAGTTGCAGGGAGGCAAGGAAGCAGAGCTTCCTGGCAGATGGAGCAGAGGGCTGACACTGTGGAAACAGATTCTATTTCTGGCTCCCTCACTGACTTGCTGCACAGGCTTTGTGATAAGGATGCTATTGTAACGTATTCAAAGACTTCATGTGGGATGCAGATAACTATCTTTTAAAACAAATTGAGTGTATCTATGCAATTTATATGTTCAGCAAGTCTTAAAGACAATATACATTAAATATTTTTAATTCTGATTATCTTTAAATATGTCTATAATCATTAGACACTTTCTTATTAAATTGCTTCCTGTGATAACAACTGGCAAGTGTTTCAAGATAACTTGAGCCTTCTCAAAGCAGGACAGCTGTTTCATTTATGTTTGTGCAATGGAGATTATAATGAACCTTCATATCCTCCCATAATGTAACCAACTAATAACTGTAACAGCAGAATCACTATTTGTACAATCTCTTGGTGATCAGTTATAACAAATACTACTTGTAAGTAATTTTGCTAACAAACTAAATAGATTTGTAGAAAAAAATAACTAATTCCTTTCAGGCTTTATTGGCTTCTGTGGTTGGGTGGGGATACTAAATCTTGAACATAACTGCTTGTTACTGTTGTACAGAACTGTGTTCTATAAAAGTCTGTAAAGAGCTGCTTTGGACCTCGATGAATAGAACAAAAATTTGTGCTTAAAGTTAAACACATACTTAAGAGAGCAGCCTCCTAAATAGATGCTGATTCTGAGTTGGTTCATTGGTCTGTTGTTAACCTAGAGAAAGGGGACATATATCATTTCCCTGCAGGAGGAGACAAGGTGGGAGAGAGCCAAAATTGTTGTCTCCTCCTCACTGGGGAGGAATGAGGTAGCAGGAGAAGCACTCAATAGCTGCTACAAGCATGGTCATGATGCAGTGGCACTACATGTGATGGCTGGCATAGAAGAGCAGATTATTGCACAGCAGTGGTTCGGCACATTCCAGTGAGAGAATAAAGGGACCATTTTACACCTTCTGTATCTTAGAAAGAGTGCAGAGAGGTCTTAAACCTGTCTTTCTGTTAGCAAACACATTGGGCTTGCTCTGCAAGGTATGAAATACTGCTGTGACTGTCTAGTTGATGTGCAAAATCTGCACGTTTTCTTCAGATTTTTCTCTCTTACTACAAAATGTAGAAAAAATGTGTACTTTTTTTTCCTGACAGAGTTCTAAGGAAGGCACATTGGTTTGTTTATTTGCTTTTAGAACCAGGTTACAGAAAGCTATTGTACCAAAATAAAAGAGGCTAGGCACAATTCATGAAGGAAAGTATTGATTTGGGTGAATGTGAAGTCCTAATTTATTCAGCATATTTTTTAGGTCTTGCATTTTATCCTTTTTTAATTAACTAATTTCTAAGCTTTAAACCTTGTAAAAAAATTTTTATTGGAATTTCATTACCATTGTTTTCCTTGGGAAGGCAGCTTATAATCTTCATGATATTATTGTAAAGCCATCACTAAGCAACATGCTTTGGCATTTGTATAAGCCTTTGTCCACCTCCTTCCCTCCACCCAAATGCAAGCATTTGCATTTACTGTTAAAATATTATGGATGCTGACACCAGTTTAGCCACAAGACCTGGTGTTAGACTGTCTCTAATTGATTTAATTATTCATAATTGCTCAGCTGGGGCTTATGTGTACTTCAGCATGATTAAGGGAGAACATACAAGTCTGCAGCTAATGATGTGTTCCATCATAATTTACAACCGTGAAGTTGCTAGAGCTAAATTGTATAGGCATAGTACATTTCTAATCCTGTTTAGAATGCTTTTTCAGACCTTGCCAAAAAAAAAAGAAGAAAGAAATAACACAACCACACTTCTGATGCTCTTCATAAATGAGTTTTAAGGAAGGACTGGAACAGCATGCTGTCTTTTGGTTTGTTTAAACTAAAATTATCGGTAGAATCAGAAGATCAACAGATCTGATTCCATTGCAATATGATTTAATTGCAATGCATTTATTTTTGTTGCTTCCTTTCTAATTGTAGTTGCTCATCCTTCCTTTCTACTTGCTCATCTTGTACTAAATATGATGAAATTTTCTGTGAAATATGTTTTCATTTGTGATTATTAAAAAATAAAAGTTACTTCTGTCAATATGATGCATGAAAATGATCACACAGTGGTTTCCTTAATTGTCACCAAACATGTTTTCATAATTAGTTCAAGACAAGCAATTCTGACAATGCCATGTACGTTTTATGAGACAACATCCCTGAATACTGTTACTGAGGGATGGTGCCTTTCTTGTCTTTCAACAGTTCCTTACACATGGTGAACAGCATTGGGAAAAAAACAATAGCAAAAATATTAAAAATGAACATGATTTCCAGTGTAACTGGAAAATTTCAGATAGGTCCTCTTTTTTGCTTCTGATTGGAAAAAAATATCATTTTTTGGAAGTGTGTGTGTCAGGAAAGGAAAAGAAAGAATGCTGTGAATGATGAATATTTCTGAGGTTTCTATAGTCTTAACATTGCTAGTATGAAGTTCAGCATTTCTTAAGAATTCACTCAGACTAGTGCCTTAATCAGAGAGAGAAAGAACAGTTTACAGGATTGTATTCAATTTAATTTTAAACTGAATGTTAAACCAGAGTGGCTGGCGATGCAAACTAGAAAACGCAGCATCATTGCCCTGATAGTAAAGGCAGTGTGGCTTTGTCTGGAGCAAGTCTCAATTGCTGCTAACATGGCATTAACTTTCTGTGCTACTTTGTATTTTGGATCCCTCTGAACAAAGAAGGTTCCAAAAAAGGAGGTTCTGCCCCAAATCCTCATTCCTAACACACGCTTTTCTTTTTTGGACCTTGGAGAGACACAACATGCAGCATTTAGAACTGCAATGTATTATCAGAAGGATGTAATTACAATTATTTATTTAAGCTGGTTCTGAACCAGGGAATCCTGATATGAAGCTGGAGCCAGTAAAGGCTTGAAAAACTACTGACAATAAGCAATTCTTCATGGAACAAAACTATTACAATAGAGGGTCTTTGATCTTGCCTGTCTCCTGTTGCCAATTGAACTTTGTCACCATGCACTGTCATCCACAAGGGAGCACTTTTGAATTAAGCAGTCTACAGCAATTTAGTCTGTTCCAGCTTTGAAGTGCCAACATCAGTCAGGCCAGTACTAACTTTTTTCATTAAATTTTTTTTGAGTTCTCTTAGGAGTTTAGCAGTCCTGGCATTTAGATAACTAAAGTCAAGAAACCAAGGCACTAAGACATCAAAAGCAAGAGGGGCCCCTAAAATACAAATGTGAACAATCATTAGGCTCTAATGGTGCACTTCATTAATGTCCACTTCAAAGCAAAAGTTTACTGACTTTGGGATTGACTAATTTACACATTGTGGGAAATTGCTGCCAGCCATGCATGTAACCACTAAATGTTTCTGGAATAAATAGAAACGCCCTCTTCCTTCAGAAATCAGGAACTGCAAACTGAGCCTTTAATTGCAAGATGGCCTTTCATTTGAATCGGAATGGAAAACCTGTCTAGCACATAAATCACTAAAGCTGTGCGTAGTTATCATACAGACAGATGTCAATCAGCATCCTTTTGCAAATTTGTCTCCCTCCCCCACACTCTGCACCTAAATAGGAGTATTACAGCATAGTCTGGCTTTCTTTTGGATGTGCTCATCTATTTAGAGTCTTCAGAAATTCTCATCTTACTTTGGAACCTAGAGCCTGAGTCTCTTCTAAGTAAAACTGGTTACTACACAGCTGAGGCTGAGTTTCTTTGGGAGGAGGGAAAGAGCTGTACTACTTCAACTGTTAGTGGTAACTCTTACATGAGTAAACAAAGTACCACTGTGCTAACAAACTGCATTCACATTCAAAGTTGTACTAATCCAGTAATATCAAATTAAAAAAAAATCATAAACTAACCACCAGATTTGAGAACATAATTCAGATAATCAGAATGAAAGCCTACCATGCTAAGAAACTTTTATAGTACGCAACCTAAGCAACACCCTCATGCAGAACAGTCTATGATGATGGGGGCCAGTTTGTAAAAGAAGTGAACACGTGGAAACTTTCTTATGCTGTCAGTAAGGATTGCCTACAATACAAAATGTGGTTGTATTTGAATGGAATTGTGATAACTGAGTGAGAGGACAGGAGGCCAGTCACAAGTTAGAGGTCAATGGAAGCCAGGAAAAATTGTGTTCAGCTGATGCTATGGTGAATATAATTTGTCCTTGTCTAAACACTAACCACTAAGAGATGGTAACATCCTGCCATCTAACTAGATTGCTTCCAATCTTGTTCAAGCACAATCAAATCTTTTATCTAGACAAGCCTCACTGTGGCTGCAAAATCTCAGCCCCTTTGAAAAATCAAGCTGTTGGCTCTTAATGCATAAAAGATCCTAGAAAACATTTTGCTTAAAACGAATCTGTATACGATTGCCAGAAACCCACACTTTAGTGTGAATGCTTAGAAAAAGAAAGCTATTATGGATGTGCACTGGGCAAAATATGGAGAGATGGTTGCCAAGGGTTATGATGAAAAATAGGGAAAAGAGTTATAATGTTTCTGCTTTATATTTCAACTAACTTCCTTAAGTTTTAGCAATTACCTTCTTGTTGCGACATGTTAATAAAAGTCTGTGCCTTCATGCCTGGTAGGGAAGCTAACTTGCCATGGGCAAGAATGGCAAAAAAAAAAAAGAGAGAGAAAAAAACCACTTAGCAAACCACAAATTTCAGAGACCTAGTCACATCTGTGTTTTATCAGCTTTTTCCGGATAGTATTACACCAAACAATTGTCTGCAGATCGGTAGACAGCTGAGACTTTAAAGTGCTGAATTACTGAGAAAATGCTAGAGATAAAAAACAGCACATGTATCCTATCAATGTAATGAAACCAACCTGCTGCTAGCGCCATAGTGCCTTAGTTCTAAGTACCCTGTAGAGGAACGGAAGGCTTTCATTTAACTCTTAAGAGGAAAGCAAGGGAAAGAAGAGTAAAGGTCATCTAATACCAGCCTTAATCACAGAACTGAAATACTCTCAGATATATGAAGGGAGGAATGCTTGGTGTTCAAAACAAAACACCAACTGCAGACAACAAGAGTGTGTCTGATCATACTGGGGGTAGCATTTCCTGTTGGAAATTCCCAAGACTTAAGCTGATGTCAAGTGGAGTTACAGACATGGAGCATGGCAAAAGCTGAAACTAAAAAACCTGGGTACTCAGGCACTGCCACATAAAGGCCAATTCAACCTGGTAGAAAACTCTGCAACAGAAGGTAGATTCAGTACATCAGCCAGAAGGTACACTGGAAATGAATAATGGATATTTCCTGAACAGAGCATGGTTATTAAGCATCAGAGCTCAATGACAGATGTAAAATCTGCAGTTATGTTTAGAAGTCCGAAAAATATTCCACAACATCCTCTAAGTATAAAGAAAATGGAGAAATGCAGAGATTAAAATAAAGCTCTTCTGTCACAAAAAAGTGATGGTTGAATTTCTCACCTTTTTTTTTTTTTTACATTGTTAGGATTGCATTGCAGATTAGATGTCAGGTTTACTTGACTGAGTATGATACTCAAGTGTCTGGGGTGAAATAACTCATAAAGTACTTGACTGTACTCAAGGTAGTGAAGACTTCAAAGATGATTTTTTTTTATTATTTAAAAAAAAGGAAAATCAATGGGACTTTGTGACGTCATTAAAGTTCAGATTTTACTCTGCTGACTTCTACTGCAATAAGAGCTAGCCTAAAATGACTGTATAACATGAAAGAGAACTTTATCCTTACTGTTTCATCCTACAGTTCCACTATAGCAAAGCCCAGAAATTCCACCAAGAACCAACCTGTTGTACCAGATGCTGTATAACAGAACTAAATATGTCCCTTTCCACATAGAAATCTTAGAAAATACAAAAGATAACAGGTGAGGAAAAACGCAGATAGTTAATATAAACCTTTTTCTATTAATATATATTTTAATCAGGTTTTGATTAAATGTATGAAAGTAGTCTTTCTCCATTGGTCCCTCAGGCTTCAAATTACTTTCAATTAGCCATTTAAAGTTAGCTAATTTTTGTCTGTTTTGTGGCAGAATCATAGAAAAGACACATGAAAGAGGAGCAATATTCACTTCGGGCAAGAAATTCCTAGCTTTAGGAGTAGTGCTGGGGAAAGCACAAAGGCCACAGAGACATTTATAAGCAAATAGAGAAGATGCCAGCTGCAGCAGGCAGCACGGCGAAAGTGTGAGAGATGAGAGCTGATAAGCAGAAAAAGTAGAAGGAAGATCTTTTTTAATTAAAAAGTGACTTTAAAGTCTTTTGCACTAAAACACCTGAACATACCATTAATGTCACAAATAGACATAATGCTCAACACTTGAATTTAATGAGTGTTTTTAGATTAAATTTCTTACAGGAACACCCATTTTGTATGTGTATACGGATATTCTAGGAACTGGGTGTATCATGGACACATAATTGAACTGCACTTCGACATGTGGCGTAAAAGAAATGATGAAGTACAAACCGCTCATTTAATGCATTTCTAGTTAGTCCCATTTTAATTCACTCTACTA
Organism: Anarhynchus alexandrinus; assembly: GCA_008711295.1. Classification (NCBI taxonomy): domain Eukaryota; kingdom Metazoa; phylum Chordata; class Aves; order Charadriiformes; family Charadriidae; genus Anarhynchus; species Anarhynchus alexandrinus. Next base: position 1,035,172 of record VUYV01000190.1, on the reverse strand, counting down.
TTCAATCAAGTGTAAAAGTGAGAGAAAACTAGTATGTACAAGACCTATAAGTTCACTTTATTGTCACCTAATTTAATGCATTCTTAGGGGAAGTATAGTGGAGAACTGAATAGTTTGTAGTTTATTTTTAAAGCTCCTTAATTAAATGTTCAAATTCCATAAAATGATATGGAAGTATATAAAATAGGCTTATATATACCAAAATTCTTACTAACCATTCGATTATGAGACTGAGATATGGCGCATGACTTAATTCTAATGAATTTCTGGGCTCTGCCTGTGCTGAATACTCGCTTCCATAAACCTACGAGGACACATCTGCAACACTTCATAGGTTAGTGGTCATCAACCAAGAGGAAAACAGAACTACTTATAAACTCTATATCAGACAGATAGTCTCTGTTAAGACAACAGAATATTTAGGTGTATAAAGACTAGCCAGATATTGAAAGATGGGACTAAATTTCAAACAGCTTTATGAACAGAATATGACTGGAGTCACCCTGTGTATTATGGTTTCAGGGAATGTAAGTGATGAAATTAGTCCCATCAATACACAAATATAGAAGATTTTCTTTTGTTTACAAAGCTAAGATTTCAAAAGTTTCCAAGCAATAGCGCATGTCATTCACTTATTGTTCCAATTCCTTTCTTCTTTAATGTTGATTGATTTGAAAAGATTGTCTTTAATTCAAAAGCTGTTTTCATTTTAGTTTTCATCTTTCTGTCATGTTCCAAATGAGATGAAATTGAATTACCCTCAAGTATAAACAAAAAAGTTTTGATTTTCTTATTTGCTTTATCCCCCAAAGACTGCAAAGATTGCATATAAGCATCTCTTTATTTCTCCTACCTCCAGTCTAGAGAACGCCATGAGTGGATGAAAATTCTCCAATATCAGTCCTTTCTTACACTTTGTGCATCAAAATTATAGTATTTCTTAGCCCACAGGAAACATCTATGGCTTACATTTTTATTGTTAAAGTATCTGGCATCACAGTCCGTGTACTCTGTACTATGTGATACTTGTATCATTCTGACATGCAGAGGCTGTTCCCTCATTCAATTGCTATAACTCAGCAGTTATCTGTGAATTACCTTGAAAGAACAATTGTAAGGTTAGTAGGCCAGAAAGTTGATACACAGTCATACTTTTGTCTAGATAGTTTGCTCTTTCAGGCTCTTCAGGGCTCTCAATGTTGAATATATGAAAATATAACAAAAATCTGATTTTTGACAACATGGCCAAACATGAATGAGATCCTTCTCTACAGGTTACACAGTTCCCCTTTTAAGCAAAAAGAAAGAAGGAAAAAATAATAGAAAAAAGAAAGTTTCATGAGGTATGAGAAATCAAATCTTGGGAACTGGGGAGGGTGGGCTGGATGACCTTTAAAGATCCCTTCCAAACTATTCTATAAATTCTTATCTAATCGGTAGGTCATGTCCAGGAAAGGGAAAAGATAGTCATGCCCGTGCATGTGCACTTTTCCCAACTTCATGCCAGGCTCCATGGTGGGAGATGATCAGAATGTTTCTACTTAATATAAAATAGTAATAACTTTTTACTCACTTTCTTTTGGTGACAGTGCTCTCTTGTATAGTTCTCTGTAACTGTCTCTGTTTTTATGTTTTGTTACCATCCCCACTTAATTTCAGCGCCAAGACTCTCTGCTGTAACTACCTGGCCATTCTCCAAAGCTATGCCAATCCTAGCATTACATCACCTAGCCACATTGCATATACCAGCCAACTCGCTTTCATTTTATGGTATTTTCTTCCATCAGTCACATTGGCTGAACAGAGCAGTGCTTGGGTTTACACAGGAAGAAATCCATATAAGTATCTTCTACCTGACAAAGTCAGATATTGACTCAAGGTAGTTACATATCCATGTGAGCATGAAAAAAAAAAGAAAAGAAAATCCCTTCAAATAAACAAAACATTTTAGCAGTCCAAAAGGTCAGTCCCATCCCCTATAAACTAATGTAAAGGTGCTGTAGGTCAACATTTCTGGCTTTATACCCTTGAAAATATGCTTTTCATAGTACTGAAATATCTCATTCGTTCTTACTCCATGTTTAAAGGCAACCTAGGAAAATATGCATCAGCAAATAAGACTCAAGAAGACAGATGGGTCTTTCAAATGTTTAGTGCATACAAAAGCTATTGCAAATTCTCTGATTATCACTTTTGACTTATGCACAGTGGCTAGATCCTAGCAATGATTTACAGGGATTGGCTCAGTCACGGCACTGATGACATGTATTGCTTGTTATTTTAGCAAATTGTTTTTCCTCCAAGCCAATTAATTCTATTCTGATTGAATAACATACACTGAGTGTCAAAAGCTTTTACAGTCTCTTTTTTCTTTTTAAATCATGCAGAGGAAAGAAGTCAGAAGTAATGTGCAGGATTTTGACATTGCTATGTACAATTTTAATTTATTTTATTTATTTTTTAGGCCTATGTTGACAAACTGCTGACCTAATGTTTTCTGGGTAGAATTTAGCTTGATTTCTTCCAGGGGAAGAAATGGCCAAATATGTGTTTGCTTGTTTTCAGCTATTTATAAGGTTCATAGTTATTGATTTTGGTATACATTCTTATCCTGAAATCCTTTCAAGGTGTAACAGCTAGTACAGAAAGCACAGCATAGATTACCTATTATCAAGACACCGTGAAAGTAAAAATCATTTTACTGGTATATTCTTATCACATAGAATGATATATATACACATTGTCTCCTACTAAAACATAATACCTGTTAATAGAAATAGAAGGAACTTCCCTTTGATTGAAATGAAGCTAAGAAACAATGAGAAGCAATCCATTCACTGTTCAGAGTGCTATGTTATTCTATGACCAGCCAAGTATCATCAGACAAAAAGTTTCTGGAGATTCATTCATCGCCCATTTCAAAGCCTTGAATGACAGGGAATTATGAGAACCAGAAGGAATAAAAATGAAGCAGTGGTGACTCAAGTGACACAGTGACATGAAAAGTTACAGGATGCACAAGCCCTCAAAAACCAAGCATAACTGTTTATGTGCTAGAATCCACACAAAGTAGGCTTTCATATGAGCGGCAATAAATATTGCAAAAATGCAACAGCTGTGAAGAGGATTTGCATAAGCACAGGAAACAATTCAATCAGTCCTCTCTACCCAAATCTAGGAAGAAAATCTTAAATTAGTAAACAATGCGGATATACTCAGTAAATCTAGTGTAAAATGTCCCTTTCTGTCTTCTTACACAGTTTGCAGAAGTGATGTGCATTGCCATCGTTTTTAATGCAAATACTGTCAATTAAAATAGCTGATTTTTACCTTTCTCCTTTCTTCTAAATAATCCTATTTTTTCCAGATTTGCTGTACTGTGTCTAATGTGAATGACATTATCTGCATGTATCAAAAGCAATCAATATACTAGGTGAAAAGGAGAAGACAACATTTTTACCAAAATATTTGGGCAACTAATATTCTAGTTTCTACAAACTCTTTGATATCATATTCACAAGGGCATGTAGTGATAGGATGAGGGGGAATGGTTTCAAACTGGAAGAGGATAGATTTAGAATAGATATTAGGAAGAAATTTTGCACTCTGAGGGTGGTGAGGCACTGCAACAGGTTGCCAGAGAAGTTGTGGATGCCCATTCCTGGAGGTGTTCAAGGTCAGGCTGGATGGGGCTCTGAGCAACCTGGTGTAGCGGGAGGTATCCCTGCCTATGGAAGGGGCGTTTGGACTAGATGATCTTCAAGGTCCCTTCCAACCTAAACCATTCTATGATTCTATGATCAGTCAAGAGCTAGGATATTAGATAAGAAGGTTTGATCCTAGAAATTTACAACTAAGTTAATTTTAGTATTTCCTTAAAAAATAAGATACTGTGTAGTTCTCAATACAGATACAGATATATTCTTTATGTTTTATATTCTATAATCATGTATTCTTTTTTTTTATTAAAGCGTTCAGTGTTGCTCTTAACTTATGTGATGGCTAAGAAGCTTTCCCTGTGTTAAATTAATAAATATATAAAATGTTGTTTTCATAAGACTTTGTCTCTTAATATACTATCACCACCACAAAATTCATGATGAAAACAAGATATGCATATCACAGCAAAGAACGTAAATGATAATTGGATTTGATAATATACCAAAGATTTATCTTAAAGTAATGGTAGTTACTTTGGTATCCTTCCTGTGAGCAATCTGTTTCAAAATGAAGCAATACTTAACCAAAGATCTGTAGCTGTAGGGAGCTTTCCTTATTTTCTTGCTAATTTCTGCTATTCCTTCTTTCCAATATCTTGCCTGCCATTTTAGTTTGAGCTAAATTGTTCCTCAACTTTCTGGTGTTGACTTGATTCTTCATTTTCACAATTATTTTTCAGATCTTTTCCTACAAACAGCCTTCTGATTCCTCCTTGAACCTGGGTTTGAAATTGCAAGTTGGAAGCAATGGACAAATCAAACTCTTGGTTTGAATATTCCAAATATTTGACTCTTGGAAGGAGTTAAATACAGAGACAAATTTTACAGGTTGTCAACCTCAATAATTTCATCCAGAATTAACTTGAAAAAAAACCCTGCTTGGATAATCCACAGTACTCACGTGCTTAAACCTGAGAGCTTTCAGTGAAATACTTAATTCAAGCATCTGAGGAAATACAGACTGTACAGGGAAAGATACATATATTTCCTACTCTGCAGCCAGTTCTGCACTGTAAAGTTATTGCTATTACAGCAGAAAACAAGGCCTCCTTCAGCTTAGTGGACATTATTTGTGAATTAAAACATTGAAAGTAAGCAGCCTGGCAGTTTCACAGACCTTAACACATCACTCTCCATGACAACATGGAACTCAGAGGAAGGAAGAATATTCCTGGGGGAAAGCTGAGAAGTGCAAAGAATTTTTAATTTTTTTTTAAATCTGGGATGTGGTGTTTGTTTTTGTTAGCTGAAAACTACTGTTTGAAGTCCATTTGTGTTTGTAGATTACTTTATCTACTCTTCCTCAGGGAACAGACACTGCACTATCACTTTGTATACACTACACTGATAGTGCCTTTACATTTGAGCACGGAATTGTATGCCATTATGTTCAAGTGCTTTATTTGCCTCTAGAGCTCTAGAAACACTAGAGGAAGCTTGCCTGTAAATGGAGGAGAGCCTTGCTTTATTATTTTTTCTTTAAATTTGCGTGTCAAAGGGCTGAAGAGACTTCTTAATATGTAGAAGAATTAAAGGTGCAAGAGGGAAAGGGGTAAGACAAAAAGACATACAAACTAGCAAAATTTTCTAAATTATACTGTAAAATATACCTTCACAGACAGTTATAAAAACACCACACAGAAACCCTACATCGGAAAGTTATAAGCATATAAAAAAGCACGTTACATTTTCAGAAGCAATGAAGTTGCTTAAGAGCCTAGGTCCTCACAACTGTCATTCAGATTTGGGTTCCAAAACCATTGAAATTTCCTTGAAAGTTTTATCTAACAGCAATAACAACCATGTTTCTGCACCCAGGTAACTCCTTTCATAATGAAGGAACTCAGCCTTTTTTAAAAGATGAAGTGCCTCTCAATTATAGCTTCAATCACAATTTACTCCCAAAGTGTTGTTGTACACCCACAACTACCCATCCTAGCCCCAAAGAAAGAGGTTCTTTTACCCACCGTTGATGTTGCCAGACTTTAAATATGAAAGTACTAAGATCAGAACTTCTAATCTTTCACTTTCATCTGGCATACCAGGAGGTTCCCATTCTAGTTGCTTGTTCTGCTGGGCCGGCAAGCAGACAGACACTTCTATGCCCTGTGCATACCACTGAAATGGTCTGTGCCCAGCTCAGCTGCAGTTCACATTCAGGAAGAGAAAAAGTGATCAGGTTATCTGACAGCTTAACAGGACAGACACAAGCTGGATAATAGGAATAGTGAGTGGAGAGTAACCCAGGTGAATAAGGTGGTGGAGGATATTTCTTCCATAGAAAGCGAGACCCTACTTCACACTGTGCAACCACTGTCTCATAGATGTGCAGAGCCACAACTCAAACTCAGGCATTGGGCCCTACAGCCTCTCATCCAGGATACATAAAGCCTAAATCAGTGGCAGGACAGAGACTTGACAGAATTCATGGCACTTCATAAATGTCCTCAGTTTCCCCAGTTGTCAGTGATGAAAAAGAAGAAAAAACATATCCCGTCTACTTTCAGGAAGGGACACAGGATTTGAGACTGTAATATGGGAATTCCCATCCCATGCAGGGCATCTAGCAACCCCTACATCCGACCACTGAACTTCATCCTCAGGAGTGAAATAGGACATTTTTCTCACTGCTCAAGACAATACGATTTAGAAAAATATCACAAGAGTATTAGGCAAGCATATGCATAAATGCCTCTATTTTCACATGATGTGTTATGCTTGAACCTATGCTTAAGTCCACACTTGCCTGCATTAACATTATCAGCATCCCAGAACATTATCTTGGAGCAAAGCCCATGTTATGCCCAAACATGAGCCCATGTGCATACCTGTAACGTGGAGGGACCAATACCATGAATGCCGTTTGCTTTTGTCGCACCATCGTGCAGCTGTTGTAAGACAAGATGCCTTGGGCCATGACATCAAGTACCAACAGGAAAGATGGTGATTGTAGGTATCAGCAGACTAAGGTTACCTGTAAACATTGAGAAGACACCATGAAGACATCCTACATCCTTGTGATGCCATCAAAAAAAGCTGGGTTATGGAATGTGCAAGCTCTAGCCTGCTCTGCAAACCATACTGCTAAAACATAGCACAAACACTGCTCACATCTTGTGCTCAGAAGTATTTAGAAAGGCAACTTTATTAAAGACTGTACTTCCAGCAGAGCTCTGGCTGCATTATAAAGGAGCACCCTTTTTATTAGGTTTAACATGGCCAGCTTTGGTAACACGTGAATTTAATATCAATATCATTTAATCATCATTAAATTCTTTAATTTTATTATCACTAAATTCTGAAATATCTCTTTACCACAGTAGAACTCAAAATAACTTAGAAAATAACACTACCCATTTTACAGGTTGAGAAACTGAAGCACACAGTAATTAAAGTAGTGTCACCCATAAAGGCAGTGGTTTAGTCATGAAAATTACCCGTGCTATATCCCATCACAAAAGAAATTAAAGCAAGCCTCTCATTTGCTATAGAGAACTGTGAGTCAGGTATAGAACTTCATTTTCTTTACCTGCTTATCAGAAAACAAGTTTTAAATCAAATGAAATCAAATCCAGGTTTCTTCAATAAGTGGGTTTCCAGGGGTACTTTAGAAAAGGTGTGATTGCTTTAGCAGGATTTTTTTTTAATGGGACAAGGCTTCTCAGGCAATAAAAGTGTAAATCAAACATGGGGCAAGCTAAGTATCAGGATGTTGGAAAATTCACTAAAATTTGTAGAACAGTTTTAGGTTTTTTTTCTTTTCTTTTTACTGCATTTATTTTTCATTCTAATACCGATGGGGTCATTTTTGGTCTCCTCTTTCTAGAGAACATAGTCTCACTTCTGAGTGGAATTTATCCCTAGGCCTGGGTGTTAGAGGAGAGAGTGGACTCCTGAGCCTTTTCAAGGGTTAGCACCTCTCTAATGGCTTCTCTCTAGCTATCTTTGCTGCAGAAATGGGAAAAAAGAGAAAGCAGTGACACAGGGAAGTACATTTTTCTGTTAGAGAAAAGCCAGCTCAACCTGTTGGAGTTCCTAGAAGCCACTATCTACTGCTGCAGTTTAAAGACTACTGAAAAGACTGCTGTAAAGACTACTGAAATGCTTTTAAGGTGAAGTGCTGTGCTCAATACAGGTCCAAAGGGATAGCTTATGCTTATCTCTAAGGAAGCAAGTTCTGCCTTCCATTGCATCTCGCCGTATTCAAATACTTCAATGGTACTGGAGGAAAATCAGTGGGAGCTAAATTGTGGGGTAACATGTCTGTCTGAATGGTAATCTGTAGTGCAAAAATTATCAGATGCCCTGTTATATGATGACACATCCTGGCACACATCCCTCTAAGACCCCGCAGCCCCAAAGGCAGTGATTATTTTTCACTCAATCCAGAGGTGTCAGTCATCAAATGTAAGCACTGCTTATGATCTTGAGAGAAGTTAATAAGAGAAATATTTCTTATCAATTTGGGAGATACCGCAGTTCTGGAAACCTCACTATCCTTACTTCAGCTTTACAGGCCTGTAACTAGACTCTGAATGCCAGCCTGTGTAATTTTCCTCCTGCTTTGTTTGGCAGGCTGGTACTAAATGTTTAGGTTTTTGTTCACAGTAATCTACTGTCACAAGAATCTTTTCACCCATCACAATTTCAGGAGGGATTTTTGATCATTTGCACGCAAATGTCACTACAATTTGCAACAAAATGTTTTTGCTTTTTTTTTTCAAGATAAATCTGTTCTTGTGATCACCCTGCCTTTTAGAAATAAAGATTCATCGATCCATACACTTTCTGGGCAGAAAAGTTCACAGCGAATATCTTGTCTGTCAGTCTACACATATAGGTCATTTTTTTCTTTCTGAACCTAGATTAAAGCACTTAAAAACAGAAAAGCTTGTATCATACTAGAGGACTCCTCGTAAGAACTCCTACTAGAGGACTCCCTTTGTGGGTTGCAATAAAACATACAGAAAATATAAGATGTGATAAAGTCAACCTAATATGCCTGATCTCATGATTTGCTGGCTGTTCTTTTCTTGTGCAGGGTGATAGCTAGCTATCTAATCAAAATGCATAAGCAGTGTCTGTTCCTTCCACCCCCAGACCCATTCATTTTCGACTCAGAATCTCTGCTTGGGGTAGTATAATTGATTTCGACATAATTTACTGCTTACTTGGTAATGCAGCATTGCAGTCTCTGATAAAAACCATATCAAGTCACAGCACTGGTCTAGAGCTTGAAAGGGAGGCAGTGTAATCACTTTCTTACCCTAATGCACCTCCATCTCATTTCTGCTGGGCAAGGAGCTGCAAAGTAATCATTGTTAAATGACGCTGGCTCCAGAGAGGGTCTTTCACTTCTCTGCCTGACCACTTCTCTTTGTCTCTCCACTTTATTTCATGGGGAAGCAGCGGGGAAACTTTTCATTGTTGGATTGTCATGGAAATAAAAGACTATGATTATAGCTGCCTCCCATCAGACATCTACCTTGGGCACAGAGCAAAGATACTCGTTCCTGAATTACCCTGGAAATAAGTGATAGTTCAGGAGGATGTGGAAGAGCAAATACTAAAGAGGGAATATTTTGCATGAAAATCTTCGTTACTCCACCCTGTCAGCACACGCCTAAATTTTTCTTATTGCTCCCACCGCCGCCTGTGTTTGGCAATGGTGGGAGGGGGGACCACTGCCCCTCTGTGCCCCCGGGCCCGGCGCAGAGCCTCGGTACCGCTGGGATACGCAGTGGTCTGTCTGTAGGGACTTCTCACCTCTGCCACTGCCGCCGCACCAGCGCCAGCAGCTGCTTCCACCAGGCCCACCCGCAGCAACCCACGTCCTGGCTGCACAGCACGCAGCGTGGCAGCAGGTGAAGCCAGAGTGGTTTTTTTTAAAAATGGGTTAATTACAGGTGCTCAGGTGTCTTGAGGGCTGCTGTGTGCTTTGCAGGGGATTGTGTGTTGCTGTTCATAGATCCAGTCAGGCTCAGCTATTCTCTTTGTAAGGGATAAAGGTCTGTAACTTCACGGAGACCGGCCTCCAGCTCCCTGGTCGCCATCTTCTTAGACCCATTTCGTACAGGGGCCCGGCTGCCTAGTAAAGCTCTGTAAAACTCTCCCTGATTGGCTATTTTTCTTGCATGCCCACTCTGTGGGGACTGGCAACCAATCAGAGCTGCTGTAACAGATGGTAGCCACTTGCCCGCTTCTGAGGGGAGAGAACAGTGAGGTTCCCAAATGGCGGCCAGCCCTGCCCCTGCTGCGTCCTGTCAGCAATGGGATGGGTCTGCCTCCCCTCTGCAGCACCCCCCTGGTATAAATGGCACCTGCTGCATGGGGAAGGATGTGGAGACCCCCGGGAGGGCAAAAATGCTATGGGTAGCAAATGCTACCACAGCTAGGCTGGCAGAGGCCTCTCCAAGTGCATTGGGTGTCCCGGTGGGGAGGTGAGGGACGCGAGGGGGAAAGGACTGTTCGATTTCGGTGCCTGGATTTTCCCAGACGTGTTACTGTTTGCTGTGATTTATGTATCATTTGCATAAGTGGCTAAATGAGCACTTGGTTACAGCAGTTCAGACTATCCAATTTCACTGAGTATCAGACAGCCTAGATACTGGGCTGTAATCATCTGTTCATTCTCTGGGGACAACTGGTTAATTATCTTCTACTGGTCACTCCTGCAAGATGGCCAGATATGGCTAGCAGTTTTAGGGAACTGCTTAGCCCTGTTCCTGGCCAGCTGACTCTCTGCAGGGATTTTCTGAATCACTCATGCCCTCTGTCCTATGATCATGTTATGAAAACAAAGGACAGAGAAACTATCACTTGTTAAAGAAGACCCTTGTCTTATGCTTCCTACAACAGCAAATCTTTTTTTAAAAGGGCAACAGTAAACACATTTGCAAAGGTAACCTCATTTTGTTTGAAATATATTGAGATTTATTGAGGAAACAAGTAGGCTTTTGGGATGAGGTTTTAGAGTCACTTTTCAAGCCGCAAAATATCTTTTGCCTGACAATGAAAGGAGATCAATTGATATAGCTCGTTCTTTTAAAAAATTGAATAGCAGTAACCACTCAAATAGTTTATACAAAAAGAATTCTTCCCACAGTACCATCCACTCAAACTCACAAATGGCAATGACTGCATACACTTAACTCAGACTATATACCTATCTTTGAGAGTAAGGAGAAGATCTCATCTAACTGAATCACTTGAGCCCAGTCCTGGCAGACACTGAACGTTGTTGATGACCAGCATCTAAGCTGGAAGTCTGCATGGGGAAAGTTGTGCAACCATATGCAAGGCTGCTGTGTCTGATGGCCATATTGTACTGGCGGAGCTGGTTCTGATTGATGGGGTGTCCTTGGTACCTGTCTGAATGAAAGCAATGGGAGTTTCCCACCTTGCAATAAATCACTTAGAAACAACTGCATTTCACAATTTGATATCCAAACTTTAATTGAGAAGGAACTACATGTGACTGTAGACAGGTAAGCGTTCATGCCAGCTGGCTTTTGGATGTTGACAATCCAATCCAGACCAGCTTTATTCTTTGATGTTGTAAAATGTTTTACTTTTACTTTGGCAACAAAGTAAAGCCCACGCTACTACTGCAGGAAGAGACAACAAGCGTGAAAACAGTGTTTACAGGGCATGAAACAGTAAAATAATNAAAAAAAAAAAAAAGAAAAAAATGGAATAAAGATTTGTTACAGCTGGGAATCAAGAAGCCAAGACACTTTACTTAAAAAAGACTTTTCTTGTACCCAGTGAAAGTTAAATTCAGGTCTACGCAGCCATTTTTACATTTAAGACGTAAGTCAAAACTCTTTGCAAGCAGTACTGTGGTATAGGAAAACTTTGTTTGTTTCAATAAAAAGAGACAATAAATATTTTTTCCTGGCTTCAGTTAGTGTAGTATTCTAGTCATAGATGGTGAAAAAAAACCTTACAGACTATTGACAAGTCCACAGAAGCCAGGAAGTCAAGACTGAAACTGTTCTCAGCTTACCCTGTGGTGCTCAACATAGCACCTCAAACGTTGGATACAATCATCTCTCTTAAGTCACCTTGGAGGCATATGTCAAAAGCATGCCAAAGAAGAGCAAGGTGAATTTGAGATGAGATTTTAGCCCTGCTTAAAAAACCATCCTAAAGTTGGCAGAATTCCCACTGAATTTCATTACCTGAAAGTGGCTTGTTTATTTTGCTTTGCTTTGGTTTTGTTTCCTGAAATTGGTGCCTTTCCTGCATATTTAATATAGAAGGTCAGGGCATGTGTTTATTTATTTATTTTACTAAAATCTTGAATTCTTGATAGTTTTTGCATTTGTCTAATATATTCTAATGCTTTTAGATATTTTCTTTGTTCTGAGACCTTAAAAGCACTAAGTGATGAAAAAATGTTTAGGAAACATTTTAGGAAAAACATTTAGGAAAAATGTTTAGGAAACATTCTCATTCCTATGTTTAGGAAACTAATAAATGGGAGACGTGTGTTTTCGGGGGTGGGATGGAGGTGGCGAACAAAAGGATACCTGTCAAACAGTACACAGGAGTTCAATGAATTGGACTATGCTCTTTTGTATGCTCAGGTTCTAGCCTGGAGTTACTCATGTGCTTGATATTAAGCACATGCATAAGTCTGTGCATGACTGGAATCTATTATTACCGTGTTGACATACATTTGTTAAGGGTTTGATTCTGCTAAAATTTCTGTTGGCAACACAGGGAGATGGAGTAAGGTCCTGCAGTTCAGGAAGGTATTATTCTGCATGAGGAAGATGGAAGAGATTTCGGGGAGCTGCTAATACACTAAACTTAAGAGACCATTCAGAGTAAACCACATTTTAAATAAATTTCCATGGTCATGTTTATTTCTAAAATACCTAAAGACATCAATCAAGTTGTAGATTAAAGGGATATATAAGTATCCAGCCCTGAGAACAAAACCATTTAAAAAGATTTATTAATGGTTATTTATATATTTAAGTCCAGTTCCTGTAAGATCTCAGTAGTGTGAATAAGTGGTTTAAAAACTGTTCCTTATTTATTGGCCTTCCAGCTATAAATATATATTTGGCCTCTGGATTTTTTTGGTAGCTTTAAAATGTTTTTTGTCTGTATTGAGGCCTAATAACCCAAATTTTTGTCCAAAGCAGGAGTTTTGAGAAACACAGATTTCCTTCCATATCTTCACCGTGGCAGCTGCTGTTATTTAACTGATAACATTCTGGTAATTTAAAATAACTTCTACCAGGAGCATAAACCCATACTTGTCTACTTCGTCTTGGGACTTGAGTGTTTTTTCCTGGAGTGTTTGAACTATGTGCACAGGCAATCTTAACCTTCTGGTTTAAATCCAAATGTTTCAGTTGCGGGAAGCACTACATTCTGTTTACACATCCATTACCCTGGAGAATTTAATGTGCCATTTCCATCACAATTGGATTTTCAGTAGCTGAAGTTGGATTGCTTTCTTTGGGCACAAACTTGTACAACTTGGATTTAGGAACTGAAGACTACAGAGTCTTTATTCTTTATCCTCATTTCAACACAATGCTGTATGGGAAAGTCATGAAATATGATGGATGAAAGAGGTAGAGTCAGTTTTCTTCGGCCATGCATCCTCTGCAGTGAAGCCTGGTCCACAGACAGGACACTGCTTCCGTCTCCTCCTCCCTTTCTCCTCGTTCTCCTAGCTTAGCTCTGGCTGAGGTAGCCTGCTGGCTGAAAGCAGTGCAGCATAGAGTTTGAAAGAGAATAGCTTTGCTGGTAAAGATCTTTACTGACTTAGGTGCTAATGCGGCTAATATTGCTAATGTGGCTATGTAAAGCTTTCAAGCTATCACTTCTGCCTGTCACGATACTGTGCTACAACCACTTGGTTATGCAGACATGCACATAAGCAGATATTCTGCATTTTCAACAGTGCTGAGCAACTTTTGAAATAGCTGCCACCTTTTAACAACAAAAAAATCCCTTATCAAACAAATATGTCTTTGCAGAAAGCCTGTGAAGAAAAATTCTGGGTTAGAAACCCCTTGCTTGACAGTGTATGGTCTGTTTATAAAAGTTATCCTCACCCACAAACTTGGGAAAGCAGGAATTCTCAGTGCCTGCAATAGAAATTATATCTGTCCCTTCCTTCAAGCTTGTTATGGTTTGAGAAAACCCACAACAGTTTATTGTCATTTAGACAATTATTCTATCACCCAATGACCCCTCCCCACCCAGGAAGGGGAATCGGGAAAATCAAGGAAACCCAGGGGTTGAAATCTAAACAGAATTAATAGAATGAGACTAGATAATTAACATTAATAGCACTAAAAACCCAATATTGATCCCAATACCAATATAAAATATACAAGGTTTATACTCAGACAATTACACCAGTAGGAATCTGTGCACTCCCAGCAGTGGATGTCGGACACTGCGAGTGCTATGGCTTTGGGAGGAAGGGAAGGCCTCAGGGGTCTGGTACGAGGGCAAGAAGTTCTCTGGATTGCTGCCATCAAGGGAGAGAGAGCACTTTGCAGCAAACTTTCTAATTTATATTGAATGTGATGTTCATGATATGAAATAATCCTGTTGACCAGCTTGGGTCAAGTGCCCGGGTCTCACTCCTCCTCATCCCTGCACCTGGTGAGCTCGAAAAACACCGAGACCTTGAAATCCACACACCATAGCTGGATATAAATACTTTCACAAATTCAGACACTAGAGTCTCCTAAAAGTGCAGTTTTCCCAAACATTAGAAAATAAATTAGTCCTGTGTCACTCAAACCAGGACATAGCTCCAGCTATGGGTGGTGATGAAGTGAAACCTTAACTCCATCCCTCCCTGCACCACTTCCCCAGGGTATCCCACACAGATTCAACCCTGCACCAGTCAGAAATTGTCTTTCTTGAGATTAAGAGGTCTTACCAGGACAAATAAATCAGTCATTAAAGCTAAAGAAGAAGCTAACTCAGTGTCAGTTTGCTTTCTGATTCCCAGCCAGGTACGTATTATAGGTGAGACTCTTCCTGCCAGAAAATTTTTATGCAAGGAAGGTTGTTGTATTTGCAACCCTACCTGTCTCACATGCACCAGACTGTAATTAATGTGGTCATTATTTCATCTTTGCTTAACGCCTTGTTGTTAGAAAGGTGAGGGAGAAGAAGAAGGTAAGAGAGTGCCATAAGCTCTAGCTGCTTCTTTGCAGAAGCTGCTTCTCAATATTTTTTTGTTTGGGAGGCAGGACAAATCTGCACCAGTTTTATCCCCTCTTTGTTTGCTGTATTCATCTGGTCATTGTGCTGGGAATGATAATGTAGACAGATTGCCCATGGGAAAGAAACTTAATTCCTTAGACGGCTGGACAAAACAGAGCCACAGAAAACTTGGGTGGACAAATTATTTTCTGACATGATCTATTTGCAGAAACATCTCATGTTGGCCAAGAAATATTATTTAGAGAAGGATAGTAGCTTGGCCTATCATCTACTTCAGCTATACTTGGCCCTACTCTTCTGCTGTTTTGTTTCTTATCAATAACAGCTACATAGCATCATGACTCAAGCGTCTAAGTTAAGGGCATGTGATTGTGTCAGCCTTGGACTCTGTATAGGGAATATTTAGCGCAAATATTGGCCCCCGAGTATCACGGAATGGTAAGAAATGGATCTTTCTTCACACACAGAATTTGAGTGTACTTGCTTCTTCGTGTTGTATCAGTTGAACACTTTTGATGAACCTAAGCTTCTAGACTAACTCTGTCTTTGCTGGTTTACTGAATCTATTCTATCCAATACAGAAAAGCAAAGCCATTAAAGAAAGGAAATGTGATCTTCTTTAATTTTTTTTTCTTTTAGGGTCTATTATGTTGGGTACACCACAGCACTGCAATGGATTCACAGCTTCCAGACTGGAGCTGCCTCCTTTTCAGCGAGCTTGAAATATTTGGCAAAAGATGTCAGACCACCAACCACAGGTGTCTCTCGGGTATGTAATGTTTTGCTTTAGTTCATGGGGATTTGTGGCTGTAAGTGTGTTTTAAATGCTAAGATACCTAGCTCAAACACCTCCTGCTTAAGAGTTGAGAATTCACAAATTAGGAAGCCTGACACTAAATCTTGAAGTATCTGATCTGGTAAATATGCTCAATGAGTAATACTGGTGTTAAATACGAAGCTGCCCAGAACACAACTGCCACCCCATTTTTTATTCAAAAACAGTGGGATGGGGAGAATACTGATCTCCACCTTTGTGTAATAGCCCAGTGGCTTTGGAATTCCAGATAAATGAAGTACTCGAGACTGTGACCATTCTCAGCCTGTCTTTGGTTCAAACATTTGTTTTAATGTTTAACTGCCTTCTTATGGTTAGAAAGTACTGAGAAAAGGCACAGAATAAGTATTCCCAGTTTTTTAGTGTACTGTCACCACTGCTACAGAGTTCCATTGTCTGTTTCTTTCTTTGACCATGTAAGTTTTATGTACGTATCTGCTCATTCCCACCTTCACCAGGAAGCAGTAAGAAGGTGTGCTCATCCCTGTAGGTGTACTTTACCTATAGCTGTGAGATAGACATACTATACTCAGGTCAGGCTTAGCCGTACCTTGTTACGCATTGTACCTGTTTCCTGAAGAAGCTGTCCAACTGTAAAGACATTATATAATAAGTAGATAGGCATCTCTCCCATGTTTTCTAAAAGCAACCAATCATAAAGAATCATGGGAGTGATTTATACACCTTTTATCATCAAGTCCATCAAACTCTGGCTAGTCACCTAATTCATGTCCTTAAATCTAGGACAGATTTCACACACAACAGTCTATCATTTTCTACTGGTATGTTAGCTGTCAGTGCTATGAATCTCCTACTTTGGTATCTAACTTTGTTTTTGAGTAGTTAATTAACTGTTCAAGAATTAAGATAATGCTAAAAGTGTTAATCTCCATAGGTGAAGGCCCCTAACTTTCAGCCTGGCAACACCTACTTCCATTTTCAATGTAGGTTTTGCAACAGATGTTCACAGAGCATCAATAATTCAGTGTCCTGCTGAAAAACAAACTCTCAGTGTTCTTGCTGTTTAACTTGAAAGCCTGGGATCTTAACCCCTGAAGTTTTGAAGACATGCGGCTCTAATATAAAGTTATTGGGAACTATGGTCTGAACATAAGCATATATTCAGGCATGAACAGAGAATTAAAATATTAATTTTTATTTCCTCTGTGTTGCTTTGTTTTTACAACCCTCTGTTGTTTGCAATGTGAAATAGAGACTAGGACTTCATTTCTGTTCCAGCAGTCCTTTGAATGCAACATTCCAGAGATTTATTAGGAGCAGGCGTTAAACATTTTATTCGTTTTATCTCATGACTATATCAGTAACTTACTCACTATAATATTATGACTAGATATTTGCTGAACTGTCTAACATAATTAGTGATGAAAAAGGGATGCCTACTAACCACCAGTGCAGTTCAAGTACATGGCATGAATTTGTTTCCCATTTTTGTTCCAAATTTCCATGTTGTTACCTTCACTTGTAGAATGTCAAGTGGTGTTGCCTCCTGGCAGATCTTGTGCAGCACACTGTAGCCCATTGCTACCTGGCTGTTCATCCTTTTTCACTAGTATTGTTTCAATGCTTATAAAGTACATTTTACAGAACAGACTGATGTCAAACACTTCATTTGCATTTTGTCTGGCACCACATTTTAAGAAACCCAAATAATTCAAGGGAATTTCCAAGATCCAGATCTTGGTACTCAGCTGAACTTCACTTGAGATTCCCATTTAAATTACATTAAACTACAAAAAGAATAACAAAATTGGGTGTATGCAGCTTGTTTAATTGGAGGTTGTCTGTGGGTTTACTTATTAGTTATCAACCAACATGTTAATCAGTGGTGAGAAGCATAGTCTTGCTTTTAAAAAATACTTACTAAAATAAATGGTCACAAGTAAGGTTGGAACTGTGGTGTTATGTGGTAATATGTTGCATCAGTAATATATGGGATTAAAGGATGATTAATATATGGGATTAAAGGATGATTAGCATTCTACCTTTATATTGTCTTCTGAAACTATTGTTACAAATAGTGCCTTTGATTATAAAATATCTCTCCAAGAAACTTAGGTTTGAGGCTCTGCTGAGGTCCAGCCAAGCCAGTGTCAAGTTCTACTTGTAGTCATTGCCTACTCGGTGGTCATATATAGCAGTCAGCTTCCACTATTAAAGAACTAATTTATGAATTATTTGCAGGTAGAACAATGATATTGACATATAGGGTTTTATGAGTAGCAACATATTCCGTGGAATGCCTAATCCATGGCTTTTTTCTTCTTCCAATTATAAGAACCTAGCTCTAGAGGACAGCAATTTCTGCTGTGAGCATGAGGATTATCTCTCACTTCAAGGTACAGAATCTCTTGTTTATTATTTCAGAGGCCTGTGATCTTGATTAACTGTAGAGTGATTCTCTGTAGAAATATAAACAATGCGTCACTATCTTCTTCTTTGGTAGAGACATACTCCAATCCAGTGATCATCAGTGGTAGACCACCCCAGCAAGTAGAAAATCCCCCTTACTCTTTACAGTTGTCAAGTTTCTACTGCTGGGCTCAGCTCAGAAACATTACTCTCAGTTCACGCATTAGCAAAAAATTTTACTCCTGTGTGGGGAGAAAATCCAAGCAGCAACTTGCTGAAATCACAGGGCTTCATTTAATTTCCTTGTGTAACATGTATGATTTAAATGCTGTGGAAATTCACATTTACAAAAAAATCAGAAGGCAGGCTCCTCACATTTTATCAAACTTCTAATGTAGCATGCAGTCACCATTTTACCCCTACTAGTTTTTTGGTACATCCATCTGCCACATTACATTATTTGTAATTTCTCTCCCGGATAAAGAATCAACACAGCATCAGGTTAGCATCAGTATTATTACTGTTCTTTAAACAGAGCAGTTAGCCAAAGTGCAGAGCTTCACAAACTGTTTTCATTAGGCGGAGTGATAATTGAGTCTGGCATCTCTGATGCAATCCTGCTCATTTACAATGTACAAAGCCCTGGTTCCCTAAGCACAGAAGAAATCAAAGAGGAGACAAATTCTTCACAGATAGCTCCAAACCTCTTTAAATCCAGCCTCTGGCTAAAAAGTTCTCTCATATTTTTGCCCTGCTTCTGTGGTTACATCTGGAATATTCTTCTTGCCTTTTCTCACATCTTCTCTAGCCAATCAGCTGTGAGTCTCACACCTTTTCAATGTATCCCCATATTACATTATTTCTCCTACATATGTGATTGCAAACACCTTTGCGTTGCCTTTTGATCTGTGTTTATGCTTATGATACAGATAACAGTAGTCTTAACTCCTTGCTTCTAAAAACGAGCTTAGTGACTTTCTTCAGCTGTATAAAATGACAGGAATTTGGTGCCCTAAACTTCATCAAGGTTAAATTAAATACCTATCAAATTATAAGGCAGGTAAGAATGATAGCTTTTGGGTATGATGGAACAATTTGGTAGTTTTGCGCAAGAAGGTTAGTGACGACTGCTGACAAGGGATGTGCGGGAAGACTTCTAAAGCCCAGCCAACATGTCTGAAGTGATCAGATCTGCAGGTGCCCGATTAGTTTCAGGCCACTCTTTTCTAAATTCTAAAGCCTGTGTTTACCCCTGCAGTTTAAAAGCTGTGGTCTTTATCCTGATTTCTGCAGACAGCTCCAAAAAAAGTTTAAATGGCATTTGAAATATTATTTCTCGAGGCAGTAACTGAGTCTAGATAAGTTTAATCACCATTACTCAATGTCCAAAATGTGAACTCTGATTCATATTCTGATGGTTTTTTCCTTCCACTGGCATAACATTTTACAACAGGGAGTCATATGAGGGTGGGAAAACATATTTGGAAACATAAAGCCAATCTAGATCCAAAAGATGCAAATCAGTGTGTTCTACCCCCATTGTGAAGGGGCAATTTTAGGATTGTGTTGAAACATTCCACATTATGGAGCTGGTCAATAAAACCAAAGCATTTGAAGTTAAACTTTCTTCCAATTCCATGATTTATTTCTCAGAAATGATTTCTAGCTGTGATATTTTCTTTATATTTTATTTGACCACAGTTGTTCAGCTTGTCCTTGTATAAACAGTTTGTGGATTTGGATCTGCCTTTCATCATACAAACCTTAATATGCTTCCAGAGAAATACACATAGATTCATATGTAATAGGGTTAGAAATATTAATCCACTCATGCAGTCACGTATGTACAGTACTTGTGCATATAACAGATGCAAGGACATTTTAAAAAGAAACAGAACCTTTTCAAAGAAATTTTATCATAAATAGGAGAAAAATATTTTAGAAAAAAACATACTGATTAATTTCAGACATCCCATGAAAAGACTTATTTTGCAAACTCCTTCTTGAAAGTCACCCCAGGGACTACTGTCCTTTTCATAATCACCACAGTGGGCTGCAGAAGCAACTGAATGACTGATAGACAGATGGACTAATTTGCAGAGTATTGTGTGAGTTTTTAAGGCCATCACTCTCTAATTCGAAAGATTCCAAATAAAAGGAAAGGGCAGTATCACATGACCCAGCCACAAGTATTCTCTTAGCCAAAGCAAATTTACATCTTATAGACCATCTAGGCTTGGCCTCAGGGTGACCTTGATGTTTACAGATGTGAAAAAATATAGTGATATGGTGTATATAACTAGGGGACAAAGGATGTGGAACAAAGAAACCTAATAGACTAAAATATACATATTTTAACAGACACTCAAAACAAGTCTTGGCTACATTCCCATTGTGCAAAGATACTGAACGTCACTCTTTATCTCTTCTCTGACTAGGCTGGGAGTTAGCTGTCTTCTGTTGCGATCACTTTATTATTTTTTTTTCTTCTCCTCTAAGAGAACTGTGCATAGGTCTTTCAAGTCTCACTACATCCTCTCATTCTGAAACTGTTTTTCTGAATATCTCTGCCTCTGTTCCTAACATCCAGTCACAAGGATGTTGTCTAGTTTTAACTGGAAAGTCACTTCCCTTGAAGATTTTCCAGTCATTGGCTTTATGATGACAAACTTATTAACAAACTATTTGATGTTTACATCTGAGTTCTGCAAAGTTCTTTGTTATGAATTCAAAACTTGGTATCAACTGAAATTGAAAACCTAGATTAGATTCTTGTTTTAAATCCCATTAAATCTGAACCAATTCATGCTGTGTGAAAACATGTAGGTATAGTAGTTCTCATAAAGCCACACAGCCATTTCTACAATTTGTTTGTGTTTGTACCAAAAGCTGAGGTTTTTTGAAAGTCTTTCCTTCTGTCATAGAGATCTTCCTCTGTTTTATATTCATGTAGACCAATGAAGAGAAACTTCGTCAAGCTGAGAGAAACGCCAATGTTTCAATGATTAGGGCAGAGGTAGCCATCCAACAACCTGTGGGGCAGGTAGTTTCCTTACTGTCTTCCTTCCTGAAGGCATCTTAGACTGAGGCAGGGAGTGAGTAAGTGATTGTGATTAAATATTAAACCTGTTTTCTTCCTGACACAGTTTTTCATGACTGTGTCCTACACACATGGCAAAAAGTATGATAATATGACAAACTGCAGCCACACCATTGTGTGTTGGGCCCAGATCAAGTCACACAATAATCTTTATATGTGCAGTGGTTCATGTGGACTGAAGAGTGCCTGAATGATACAGATATGCTCAGTTACAACAGTTTGTGTTTTGATTATCTTAGGGGGGCATCCATGGTCATATGACAGGTTATGGCATGACTGATGCAAAAGTATGCCTTTGTTGTGGCTTGATGACGGTATGCACAGTCCTGCAATAAAATCAGAGACATGTGGGCTGTTTAATGGATGTATGTCCAACCATCTGATGGGAGACATGCATGCTTCCTTCTTGTAGCTTGGTCTTGCAGAAGAATTAACTCTCATTGAATTAGAGCATTTATCTTGGCTTTGGAGGAGATTTGGAGGCTTGGATACTGATTCCTGCTGTACCACAGACTCCTTGTTATGATATGAGACACCCGCCTTAGCGTCCCTCCACTTCAGTTCCATGATTTTTAAATAGGGAAATTTAGTGCTATTCTTGCAGATTGTAATAACAAGGATCATCCGAACAGTTTTAATAAAAGTCACTGAAAACATGTATAAAAGAATAAGGAATTAGATCCTGTGTTTTACATCTTCAGGGACGGCATTTCATTCCCCACAGAGAATTGATGAAGTCTGAGAAGTCCTTCAGACTGTGAGAAATAATTGAATGAAAAAGCAAAGATTATGTTACTGCCCTTGATTGAGTGGCCATACCTGCCATTTCCAATTCATATTCAAAATGCTTGTGAGATATCCTACTGCTTTTGGATAGGTAATGTGCAGTTTTTCCCAGCTTGTGTACTTCGTAAGGTATTTACTGCCTTTTCTTTTCAATACATCCCTCTCCACAATGGACCTTGTGTTCGATGCTTTGATGTTACACTTTCCAACTACCCAGAAATTGCAGCTGTTACAGTGTCTGGTTATTAAGTGCAGCTTCACACAAAGTATGCTGCTACTACTTGCTGTGATCTCTATCAGCTCTCAAGTTTTAAAGTCTGTGTTTTTCCAGTAAAGCCTGGTGTAACTTTGACTTGGGCTGCTCATATATACCAAGTACCTAATCCTCCAAAGGTTTTTTGTGCCTAACTCCCTTTGAAACCACAAGAACTTAGAAATACATTTGAGGATCGGGGCCAATTTTTTTATCAAAGTGTCCGTGAATAGGATTTCTAAAAGTACACAAAGGAATTAGCAGTATAAGTCTAATTGAAAACCATGAGGCTTGGGCTTTTAACTCTCTTAGGTTACTCCTTAGGATAGAATTTCCAAAAGACTTGAGTGTTCGGCAGTTTGTAATAATTTATTTAAGTTATTACATTTATTTAGAAGCTGCTGGGTGTTCAGAACATATAAAACTTGGGCCACTGCATAGATGCCTAAAAGAATTTCTCTCTATAATTGATGTTCTTAGTGTCTCTTCTAATATGACACCATGATGATTTATGTTTAACTACTTCTGTAAAACAGTGCACCTTGAACTACAGGCTTCAAAAATCTGGTTAATCCTCTCTCCAGCAAGTGATTGCTGAATTTTTCAGAAGGATATAGTTCAATTGTCAATGGGAAAAGAAGTGCCAAACAGGAAGGGGAAAAACTATAAATGTATAAATTTATATAGATGGCATGTAGCTAGGGGGAGAACACTCTAGACAAATGGGTCCTGATTTTAGAGCTTGTATTTACTGGATTCAAAGATCATCAGAATAATACTTCCTTGGAGCTTTTCTCTTGGTACTGAATAGATTAGAAACGGGGTGATGAAGGGGAAAAGAATGGCTTGAATAGTAAAGGAGATTTGTTTGAGCTCTTTGACCAATTTTAGTGCTTAGAATCAAAGGCAGACATCGGGCAGGACTACCAACATGAGAGAGAAGAAGGTTTTGGGAAGGAGACCACCCCCTAGTCACATCACGACTTTGGATCACTACTGGCACCCACAAGTTCTGACATAATTTGAAAAGTCTTGAGCTATAAATTTCACTGTTCAAGAAGCCTCTCTGCTTCTTTCACCTACTGACTCTCATTAGCTCACTGCCCCTCTTGCTTGGTAATCCTTCCAACGCTTATATTGCCTTATTTTATTGCTTGGCTTGTTGTGTTATTGAACACTTGCTAATTAATTTTCCTGCCAACTCACTGTTTGCCTGGCTCTCACCTTCTTACTGAGCCATTGACAATACCCTTCTATTACTTTTCAGTCAGACTTACTACTTCCTTCAGTTATGACTAAGTCCCTTGTCTACTCTATCCCTTTCTACACTTCTGTCTTCTGCAATGTTGTTCTTTTTCTTTAAATAGGTGGTTTATTTTTTGTACCATCTGCCAGAGTTCCTTTTCCCTTTCTCGCAACTTTCTGATTCCACAACTTCATCCTCATATGTGGTTTTTACTACCCTTCCTGTGGTAAACACTCAAAAATCTGTTTTTCTGTTTATGTCTCTTATTTCCACCAGTATCTTCTATCAGCTTTCAACTATACTGAGCCTATCTATCTGTCCATTTAAATATGATGTATTAAAGCCTGTCATTTGTCAGGTTGTTAATGCTTGTCAGAATGTCAAGGGGTTTTATTTTCCTTCCTCCTCCTTTCTGTCACAGATAATGACTACTGTATTATAGCTGTCACTATAAAAATGGATGTCAACTGTGATTCCAAGTCCTTTCTGAAAAGTCATTCTTGACTTCAATTTTTCATCTTTCCCATATCAAAAACCTTGATATTTTGCTTTCTCTTCATTCTTGACTATTCTTCTTCCAAAGTCTTCTGCCAGAAGAACCTGACAACTGTGATCTTCTCAGCTATGGCTTCCTTGGTGTCCACATCATGCCCGCGTATCTGTCCGGATAGTTTCTTTATAACTGTAAATATATTTACCATGATATTCTGATCATATTGTCTCTGTCTAAATCCTTCTTCTCCTCCAGTGTATTACATGCAACTTTATTATACCAGTTAATGATCAGTGTTGGCAACTCAGCCCCCTCTCAGTATTGCATGTGCTTCTTTTCTTCCATCATTTATGCACAGAGCATGTTGAACTGCTCCATAAAGCCATTGGATCCTCAAAACTTGCTTCTTCTGACATGATCATAGGGAAACAGATGAGTGGTAACTAAAGAAATCCTCAGAAGAGACTTGAGAGATTTCTTTTACTCGTGCTACTCCTCATTAGTTATTCTAGCTAATTGTTGAATCCTGTCTTGATAGATATTGGGATCTTTGGCACAAGGTCTTTCATTTAGTTAGTTTTGCTTGCATCTTGGCATGGTGAGTATCCTTTTCCTGAATAATAAAAACAAAGAAAACATCATAATATCAATCCTCCCTTTTTCCTTAATATATGGGCTTCTCCATCAGGATTGCAAATAAGCTGCCCAAAAGTCATTCACTTCACTTCATTGGAAATGAAGAATGCTCAACAACAACAGGGTTAAATTATGGCAAGTCCAAACTAATATTCAAATTAAGGTTCCAATTATAGGACCGTTGCAGGGGTCTTCAGAGACAGAAATAATGGGTGTCACTGCTCTTGTTTCTTATGCATACTTGTAGTGCAATCCTTGAATTAAGCCATTAGAAAGGAGATAAACTTTTCCTAATCAGCAAAATCTACTTTTAGTTCTCACACATTTAGTTTATTAATGTACAAATATATTGTATATATATTTGAGTGTGAGGTCAAATGGAGAGATGGAAATCCATTCTCCAGAAGATTCTGAAACCTTGAGAGAAAATGTTCATCCCAGAATTTCTTTTCTCCAGAAAGAAACATTCTTTAAATACTGCAACTTAATCAGAAGTGTATTATATTATATCCTGCAACACAATAACAGCAAAACAAAAGCTTTGCTTCATTCTAGTAGGAAATTCTGACTGCTTCAATGAATTCCCACAAAGAATTGTAATATATTCAAGAAAAGACGTCAGAAGTAAAAAGTGCCATCAGCAAATCTTTGACCAATCTTACCACAACATATTTTTTGGCTAGTTACTCAAAGCTGTGTATTATATATAGCAATTGTCCAAACCATACTTTTTTGTTTCCTTTTTTTCCTGAGTTTTGCATATGTAATTCTGATGTAATTCAGTTCACTTCAGCTAAGTTATTTCCCACTGGATTAGCCCACATACTCAAATTATATTTCTCAGTTTCCAATATAAACACCCCGATTTGCAGCCCATACATTTCTGGGTAGTATTTAGCTGAACAAGGAATCCCACTGATGCCAATACAAGTAAAACCCACTGAAAAGGTATATGGATGGCAGAATCAAGACCTCATAAAGTTGAAGACAACTATAGAGTTAACTAATCCCTGTGCTTGCTCTCTACAGAGGTTTAGAACCCTCCTGAGCAAACCCTCTGTATTGTAATATGCAATTCATTATGAGACTCAAAGTGGGATTATTTTCAAGCCTTTCTTTTTCTTTAGCCCTAACAGGATTTGAATCTGCGTTTCATTTCTCACTCATATCTTTCCTGCTTGCTTTCAGATTTCCCCATTTGTCCTCCTTCACAAATGGATCTTTGGACAAACATTTTGTATGTGGGATGGGTCACCATGTTAAAAAGATTATCTCACCATGGAGTCCATGGGCATTTAGCAACAACAGCACATATATATTTCTCAGATTGCCTTTATCTCTTAATCATTATTAGCTGACTGCGATTTATGACATCTTCTTCATCCAGAGATAAAATCAATTAGTTGAAAAATCTTCAGCTTGTTAGCTATAGTCAAGAAACTAACAGCGAGCTTGGATGTGTATAATTGTATTTTCCAGTTCAGCGAGCATGTGCGCAGGAAAACAGCCACAACCCCCAGCAGGGAATGGTCAGCTGGTCCCAGCCTATTCAGGGCTCTTGGTGCCAGCCAGCTTTCAATGAGGGAGGGGTGGGCTCTAAGGAGCCCAAAGGATTTTCCCGACCCTCTTGGGTAATTTACACCAATCTTAAACATGTATGTTTGTCTGAAGTCTCTTTTATCAGCGTGGTAATCCCATTACTGACAAATGAAGATGTAATCACAGTTTATTCAAATAATTTGAAAGCTTTATCCCCTTTTGAGAGAAAGGAGAAAGTACAATTGGCTGCAACTGACTTCTTAAACTCCTACTGGGACACTAGCAATGCAAAAATGATTTTTAAAAAGCATCAGCACTTGGATATAGGTTGAAAAGTGTAGCCTACAGTGTTTCTGAAGACAGGAATCTTCTCTTGTTTATGGAATTTGCATCATACTCAGCACTGTTACTACTAATTTACATCAAGGAAAGTGAGAGAATAGTCTTCTCTCCTTGGTTTGTCCTACAGCGATATTTCCTACTAATGACATCTCTGCTTAACTCCATCAGTAGTCATGAGGTCAGAGATGCTGGTCAAACTCTGTCTCCATCACCAGGGTAACCATCTGCTAATACACAGAGATCCTCCCTTTCGTGAAATGTATATGAGTAACAAGAAAAGCATGGAGAAAAACCTTGAATAGATAACCTTGTGCATTTTCAAGGGGAAGATCATCTGTCACAATGTTTCTCCATCAGCCTTGTTTGTAGCAAAGGGAAACAGAAACAGAGACCCAGGGTGTCCTGGTGCAGAAGTACAGAAGTGAAGCCTGGAGCACTAGCAGCCCCACTGAATTCTAGGGTGATAAAGTGCCAGAGAGGATCCACAGGAGGTCCTAGAAACCCCTTGTTAAAACTTCTTGTATGGATGTTCTGGTTTGGGCTGAGCTGGCCAATAAATGAATGACGGATGCTCTCTTTAACTCTCTCCCTTCAGAGAGAGGGAGAGAAGAATGAGAGAGAGATACTTATGGAATGAAAACTAAAACTACTTTAATTAAATATTAATAATAAAAAGAAAATATAATAATATAAAAAAAGAAAATAATGAAATATATACAATATGTACAAAACCAGTATCAAGCTCCCGGGATGACAATCATATCACCGGCTGGCACTGGGAAAGTCCCAGACTGGACTCAGCAATGGATGGGAGCTGGATTCCAGATCTGGATTCAGGAATGCGTGGGTTGGGATCAAAGGCAGACGAACAGAGTCCTCCTCAGATGCCGGCCATTGAAGAAAGAGAGCTGACCCTTTGATCCCTCAGCTTTTCTACTGAGCATGAGGCAGATGGGATGGAATACCCTGTTGGTCAGTTTTGGGTCAACTGTCCTGTCCGTTCCTCCCCGCAGGTGGGACCCCTCTACGCTTTTCTGCTTCTGACCCTCCAATGGAGCAAGTAACCAAGTTAACTGGCCTGGGGTGTTATAGCAATAAGTATAAACAAGAGCCTCTCTGCATACCATGCCTTGGCATCAAGTATAAACACAGGTCTTACCCCTCTGGTAGCAAACACTATCTGAAGAATATGCCATTTATTTCAGAGAGTTAGAAGAGGCTTAACTGAAAAGTAAAATTACTGAATAGAATATTGGTTCTGTTTTACCTCTGACCAGGGCAGTGGAACAACTTCCTTGTCTCAGGTATAAACCACTCACACAGCTCTGGTATGCTGATGTAAAGATTATAAAAATAATCTGAAAATTATATTTCCTTCTTCCTCCCCCCAGATCACACCAAAAAACAGTTTTAGTAATTTTATGACTAAATGTATGCCCAGATAGCCTAAAAATTTAAAATGCAGATAAAAAGGTTTAGATTATTTTACGTTCTGAACAAGAAAAACATGCCAAATATAATCTAAATTTTACAGAGATTGTATATAATGCAAATCCCTTTATTAGGCAGGTGTCTTTCACATTAATTTCCTGACTTCATGATGAAATTTTATCTCACTGATAAACAGAATATCATGTACTACATTTTTCAGTATAGAGCAGTATTGCATGAGGTGATGATTGCTTTGCATTTCCATTAGCTAATGTGGATCCCTTAGGTAAACTGCTTTTGCCCTCAGAAATAATTATTTTTATTTCTTTTTATTACCACAGTTCCCCAACTTAGACTAGGCATTAATTACATAAGTACATAATAAGCAAAACATTTTTGCTTTGAAGAACATATAGTCTAAATAGACTGAAATTGGGAAGAGAGACTTGGGGCAACTTGCCATGCACTGTACAGCAAGTTAGTTTTGTAGCTGGGAGTACTCTTTACTTCTACAGCTCCATAGGATCATTTTCAGTTAATAAAATCCAGCACTTAGCACTTCCAGTGTAGTGGTGCGTGTTTCTTTCTTTTTGCTGAGCCTTTCCTTTGCCTGAAACAAGTTTTCTTGTGACCACACAGTGAACCAGAATTGAGAGAAGGCAGAAGTAACACAGCCAGGAGAAAAGAAAAAAAGAAAAAAAAATTAATTTTCAGTTGGATCGGTTCCCCACTCTGAGTCATTGTTCAGCTGTACAAACTCTCCTGCTGGCACAGTGGAAGGAATGACAAAGGCATGGAGTGGCCTGCCAGGGAAAGGGAAGGGGGATGCTCCATCGTGAGCACAGCAGCGTTAGCAGCAGTGCTGGCTTTCCCTAGCTTCACGCAGCTGCAAGGGTGGCCTGTGTTTCCTCAGGAGTTTCACCTTAGCTTCACATGGTACTAGGGCTGCTTTACTACCGGTAGTGGCATCTCCTTTTGGCTCTGTGCTGCATGTGCATGAGTTCAGAAGGAAGTGTTCAACTGTGTGAGTAATATCGTCCTCTGAAGGACACACATCCTGTGGCTTGGAAACCCCAAATTTAATAGAAAAGTTGCAGAATCTAGGAGTAAGAAGCCTCCACAGGAAAGGTTCAGAAAAGCAATAGATACTATTCTGTTTGTAGGTAGCATTCAGAGTTGAGAGGTACCAGCAATCACTGTCCAAATGCTGTTTTATTTTGCCTTATTTTTTGTTGGGTTCTCTTTCTTTTGAGGATGTATGAAGTGATAAATTCCAACAGGTATTTGGAATAGCAAACAACACCTGATTGTAGGTTGGTTATCATATGATGAAAACACAAAGTCATTAAAACCAGCCACTTGTGCTGAAGAGATGACTTTAATCCCTAATGAAGTTGCTCTCTGAGAAAACTTCACTTCGTAGTATCAAAATACTGCCCGCTGCTGATCATTTAGTAACGTGTCCAAGAATACCAGTAGAAATGATCTGGTAAGGAAATTTTTGTGAGTCACTAAATACAATTGACATTATTATACTTCATGATGTACCTGTAAGAGTGATTGAGGTTTTTTTTATGTTAGAAGAATAACCTATGTATGCTGGATGTTTCCAATTAAATACAAAAACGAGCACTTCCTACACATTTTCTGCTGGATGCATCATGTCAGACCATGTTTTGGCCCTGTGTACATTTTCCTGCTCTCAGAGCAAAAAATGATATTTTCAAATTCTCTTTTTCAACTGGGAGTTCCTTTCCAAAGCTATTGAACTCATGGGTTGAGACACAAAGCAGAGATCCAGCAGCGAGAGGTACAGAACACTAGGACTATGAAGAAGAAGCCGTGCCATATCACAGGAGATCCCATCACAAGCACGTCAGACCTTTCAAGAAAGTTCTGACAATTTAGCTGAGCTCCATCGCAGCCTTTGCAGCTATCAAACATAAGCCTTGCCCAGTATTAAGCAGCACAAACAGGAGACAGGGCACGACCAGTCAGTGCATTGACCTGTCAAACTGAATGTGAGGAGATGTGCGAGAATTAAGTAACCTGGGCTCCATTTGGGTTTAGGAGATGGGTTCCAAAACCCACTGCATTCTTTGGATTTACTGCACTTATACTTCAGTATCAGCATCATTTCTTATAGTTTCAGTAGACAACTCCTTTAAGCTTTTTAGCTTGAGGAATGGTTATGTGTCCTGATCTTATTATAAATAGATAGTATGGTCCATGTTACCAATCACGTCTTGAGCAGCAGACTCCATTGCAGGTTTATGTTGATCTACGATGAGCGTTACAGATCCTTTCTTTTTTGTGGTGAGGCCTGTTTGACTTTGTAGTGTGATGGTACTCCCTCATAAATGAATTATAGTGAGACCTAAACATCAGGAAAATCCAACCTAGACTTAGAGTATTGGCTTTGTAATATTTATGCATTATTCTGCCAGAAAATAAGAACAGATATCCACTCTTTCACTCTGTGATTCTAATGTTGGCTCCCTAACGTCTAATAATCAGCTGGTGAGTTAATGTACTTCTCAAAGCACATTTTAGGAATTCCAAGTAAAGCCTTACTTTTGAGTCTGTCCTTTTATCATGCACACACAAAAAATCAATACCATTCATATTCTTTAATTTAGTGCTGATCTGTAATTTGGTAATCTATCATAAGGCATTTTCTATTTTTATTTTCAAACAGAAGATGTCTTTTCCATCACATAAAATTTTTCATTAAAATGTATGGTTTGGGAAAATATTTTATGTGTTTTGGACTCAAACATATATTTTTCTGCAAGAGGTTCACTTCAGTGGAAAAAAAGTTTCATTAAAAAAATCCTTTTTTCTTTACATTGGTGAAAGGGAAAAGGTAAGAAACAATTTATACCCAGTATGAAAGGGTTTCCACTTAAAAAAAAAATGGTACATTGAAAAAAAAATCTTTTTTTGCTGAAAGCACTTACTAATTTTTAAATTTAAAAATCATATTTATATGCAATATATTTGCCAAAGTGAAACTCATACAATACTGTGCTTATTTAATAGTTGTTTTGAGAAAAGAAAATTATGAAAGTCTGAAAATACTGAAATGTACCAGTTCAACAGCTCTTGAGCAAATATATGAAATGTTTTGATCATAAAAATACTTTATTTCTCTTTTAGTTAATACTATAAAATATATATCTGAAAAGTCAAAATTAAAATGAACAAAATTACTTATTTTTAAATTAAAGTTTTGACCATCAAAATTTTTTTTCCTGGTATTTTTTTAATGCAATTTGTTTTGATTTGGAGGACTTTCTGGCAAATGACTTAGTGAATATACTGAAAACTTCGTGAAATAAAAACTCTAGCTTCTCCTCAATACTAACAATTATCTTTTTGTGCTAACGCAAACCTCAGAGGTCTGCCAAAGCCTGCGCACCCAATCAGGCTAGCGCTGTTACAGCATTTCAGTTTTGCAGGTGATAACATACAGGCTACAATAGCTGTCGATACATCCCCATTCACTCTGCCTGTAATGATTGTATTTAGGGACCGCCACATGTAGAAATTCTCTGATGAAACAGCTCATTAATGTAAGAAGTTGCATGAAAGTCGAATGTTCTTCCTTTTATAAGTAAACAGCTTATCATAGCTTTAGAGAAAAAGTGTATTTTTAGCTGTTGGGCCAAGCTTGAGGATAATCTCTACTGCTCTGTACAGTTATGATTGTTACCAGGTTTATCTTTGCTTAAAAATTTCATGACAGGCATCCAATTACCTTTAAAATGGTAAAGCTTATCCTAAGTGTTGAGAAACATGCTGACCCTTAGGCTATGGGATAATGTGCTCTAGCTGTATATTGTAGATCCTAAATTAATCATGTTTTGCAATATTGGGTTATCGTTCCCCCTATGAACTATGCCACAGAATAAGAAAGTGTCATAAACAGCACAATGCCAATTTCCTAAGGTGCTATTTTCAGTTTCTTATAATTTGTTACTTTTAAAATATTTACTAGAAAAATAGGTAATCTGTAATAATCTCCATGGTTAGAAAGGTCTCCATACTCAGATCCGAGTCTCACTGAGTGAACTCCAGCATGTATCTAAATGCTGGCTTGTTCAAAACTAGAACGCAAAGGAGCCATGTGTTGCCAATCCTCAAACCTGCAAAGCAGAGAAGAGCTCAACTGCAACTCTCTGTTTTTTTCTATATATAAGCATCTTTTGTTTTAAGGCTCCTTAAAAGTTTTCCCTACTCCTTTGCACATGCCTTATATCCTCTCTTGAAAATAACCGTACGTTTGCTTCTCCAATCTAGGCAGCACAGCTAAACTAATCTAAATACGTACAAAAACTAATAATACAGCTGTCATTTTGCAGAAGTTTTCTGAAAGGACGTGAAACAGACTACCTGATGTGTGCCGGGGAATCTGGAATCTGCAAAGAGTGTGGGATCATTGCTGACAGTCTGACATTCCTGATTCAAGCGGGAAAATGCCAAGTCCAGTTTTTCCTTCCTGTTGCTCATGAAAGGACGCATATGGCTGAAGCTGTACTGCTTTTGGCCAGGAGCTCCTCAAATGTTTTTAGTATTCACAACTGCGTTTGGTAGTTAGAATAAGTACTGGGATAAAACCAGGTAAAAACATGTTGTTGACTAGTTGCTTTGGTGAACACACTGGGTAGTTCTCATCCTTCTGAGCAATGAATTCTACAGCAATGCGGTATTCCTAAACAGGTCTCCAAAGAAGATTGTGTAGTAGTGTTTGGGTGAATATGAATCTGTTCCAATATTTTAGCTATATTTCACTTCCTGTGTTTTATGAAACAGAGAAGAAGGGGACAGTGAAAGAATCCAGAGTGAAACAGTCAAAGTAACAGCTAGGAAAACGGTCTTTACAGAAGCATTTTAGATATATAGCAGGGGGGTTGGAACTCGATGATCTTCAAGGTCCTTTCCAACCTAAACCATTCTATGATTCTATGATTCTATGATTTAGGTGTAGGATAGGCTTTTTTTCTGGTCAAGAGGAAAGGGTATAACTATTGAACTATTTGAGATAAAGCTATGCTATGGAATGGTACAGTTCTGTTACATGCTCTGTAAGAAAAAAGAGAAAAATTTATATGGATTGTACTTCAGCAAGAAATCTGGAAGCTATCACAATTTAATAATGTAAAAGAAAAACTTGACACTGTGACCTAAAGGCCAAGGGTTTACATTGACCTAAGGAAAAAAATCACCATTTCTTTTCCCCCTCCTGCAAATGCAGGCATACTGATTCTCCTGGGATAAAGCCAATGGCTCTGTCTTCACCTCCCTCTCTTCCCCATGTAGGCCTGTGTCTTATGCATTCGCAGGGCAGCACCACAGCCTCTTCACTACTCCACAACCTCTTACACAAGATAAGGTTGATTGGCCACATCTGCCTGCCAGCTGTGTCTGCTGCGTGAGATCACTGAGCAGGAGAGAAGCCACAGCATCATGTTCAAAACTGAATCCCATTCTGAAGCATTCCTCACCGCAGCACATCCCTGAGGCCACTGCTATGTCCTTGCGGTGGCTGTGACAGGTATATCTCCTGGTACATCATCCAGTACATCATTGGCTCATGCACCAGGATAGAAAAAAATGTCAGGTCTGTGTAAAGATATTAATTTTGCAAGGCTGAGGCACTAAACTCAGGAACTGGGAAGGACTGCCCAGCTTCTGGTAGAGTGCATCTTACACTGAAGAGGCTGCAACATCTATCTTGAATACTAGGTTGAGGGCTAGTCTTGTCTAGGTTGAGGACTAGTTTGAAAAGTATAGGAGATTTTACTGGCATTTAGTGTCACCTAAACCTAATGAAGGCTTTGTAGCCTCTAAATTTTAGGTATTAGGTGCCCAGGATGGAGTCTAGATTTCATATACTTAGCATGTAAGCTGCCTGTAGAGCTCCTGCTTTAGCCATCAGACTGAAGATACGTTCTCTCTGTCATTAGTTGACTCCAGCTGATATGTGTCACTTCAGTCCAGGAGCTGCACAGCCACATCAGCATGGCACAGTGCTTGAACTAATACAGCTTCTAGACAGCATCTGGCTCAAATCCAGCTATCTCACAGGACAGGCAAAGGGATGTCACATCTGCCTAAAGCCAGTTGTGTGGCTCATCCTCCGAATGGATGTCCCGCTAAAGGAAAATTATGAGGTGAAGGAGAAGCGAGAAGAGGGAGGTGTTATTTTCACCCTTCTCTGAAGCATAAATACTATGCTAAGTATATTAATTTTACTAAGCATAAAATTCCATGCTTGCATCTATAGAGAGGTGACTAAAGATCCACGTTTCAAAAATCAGTCGTGAGGTAAGCGCTTGTTTTGTTTCAGGAGGCCCAGGCTTCTGTTTTAATATGTGGCCAAATAAAGAAACACAAGTACTCCTCTGTTGATCTCTGCTGCAATCAGCAAAGGATGCAAGATTAATGGGACTGGAAATCAAGCACAAAAGGAATCCTCACCCTGTAATAATGGTTTGGGCACTCAGCAGGGATTAGAGAGACCTAGATTCAGTGTCTGATGGTGTACAGTACTTGTATTCCTGGCTTAAGTACTCACACTACTAGCCTGCTACACGAGGTGGAAGAGAGGAGAGGTGGGAGCAGAAACCACCTATCCTCAACTCGTTTTGTTTTAAAATGGAATTATTCTGTTGATGTCTGGTTCATCTGCTGTGAGAATATCTAAGAGACCAGGCCCTGCATGTGCACAGAACCAGAAATTATAAATCTGACAATCAGTGAATTTAGCAAGATGTCGAAATGCAGCAATAATTTTTTTGTATTATGACTTTATTGTCAGGCACCTCAGTCCTGCTTCTATCCTGATTTAGGTACCTAAGTCCTTTATTGGAACTTTTTTAAAAAAAATTATTGTTCCAAATTAGTCAAGTGGTAGAAATTAAGTTTTTGACCAATTCATTTGGAAGACTGTGTTCATTGAAGCATCTGTCAAATTTCAAATACAGTATCCCATAAAAAGCAACAGAATCTTTTAGGCAATGAACATTAAAAGGAACAAAATTACTTTTCTTTTTAGCTGCTTTAGGAATCAGCTATTGAATAATTCCTTTAAGAGGCTTAAAAGAAGGTAAGAAGGAGAGTTTGGGCTTTGCATTTGTTACACACTATGGCTTGAATTCCTTCTTTATACTAACTGGTGTAAATCAGGAGCCATTCCAATGAAATCAATAGTTACAGAATTGTAAAATTGGTTAGTGATCACAGTCTGGCTGAGTAGACCTATGGCGTTAATCAGTTTTAAAGATCTGGTCCCTAAGTACTTAATTTCTAGGAAACAGCACAATGTGACATTACAAGGATCCTATTTAGAGACACACACTCTGCAGATCAAAGCAGGGACTACTGGAAATGCTTTCTGAAGGTATGTGTAACTATAAAATGTTTTGAGTGGCTGCCAGTATTTTGTAATCAGTGTTGTAAAGTTTTGTGATACTCTTGATGTCTGCAGATGTTATGTGGCCCGTGGCACAGAGCTGATGTTCTGAATTACCAATTATATACCTAATGGAGCCCTGAGAACTAAGTCCTGCCCTCCTTTGGGTACTGGGGCAGTCTTTAAATGCTAGCAAAGGACTGATGCTATAAATAAAACTCTGTCTCCATAGCGACAGGCAGTTCAGTGCTCAGCTTTCAACACTTTAAAAAGGTAATTACTGTCTTTTTTCTTTATATTTTTCTATTCTTGGTTTATAACGGCAGTAATAACCTCCTGAGTTGGGCATTTCCTGGCAATTAATGACTGACAGTGTTAAGAACATTTGGCTTTACCTCAAGCCCTCAAATCCTCCAGCCGGTCATTAACTGCCAGGAAATGCCCTTCCCCATGGTCATTATTGCTTAATTATGTAAACCTGGATTAGAAATTTAATTAGATGACTTTAACATTCTCTGATTCTCTCCCTCTTTTTTCCCCCATGTTCCAAGCATCACTATTTGCCACAGTTGTTAGCTGTCATGGCTGACGTTTGCTCCAAAACAGTGCCAGTATAGCAAATGCTACATAAAGATTCTGTGGAACCAGACTGATTCCCTTTTTAGCCCTTAGTGGATGGAATTTATCTACATACCTACTTGTGAAGAATATATTGAAACAAACCTCCAGTTCCTATCTGGTACTGCTTTTAGGTGGTGACTAAGAAGAGCTCCCATCGGGAGCTGGGTGACTCTGCAGTCTGATGAATGAAGGAAAGCTTGTGATGGAGGGCTCTCACTCTCTGCCTTAGCTTCCAGATACCAACTGTACCTGCTCCAAGCAAGAGTATTCCAGGTATCACTACATTTTGCCCCATTTCTCTTAAAAGCCCCAGTGTATAACTGCTGTAGACAAATGCTTAAAACCAGGATTAGTGTCTTGCCCATTTCTAACAAGACAACCCTTGAAGCTGCTTTCACAGATCTGTTTCTTTTATCTGGACATGGGGCTAAGGTTTATCTAAATAATAGC
Source organism: Anarhynchus alexandrinus (assembly GCA_008711295.1). NCBI lineage: Eukaryota > Metazoa > Chordata > Aves > Charadriiformes > Charadriidae > Anarhynchus > Anarhynchus alexandrinus. The sequence goes on along the minus strand of VUYV01000190.1, from coordinate 998,720 downwards.
TAATACAGCATCCAAGGAAGGGTGCTAAATAAAGCTGTTTCTCCATATTTAACTTGCCATTTTGTTTATTCATTGTTCTTAAAGAAGATCTGCACAGCACAGTTGCTGTAATACTGAGCCCATCACACTACAGTCGAACAGGTTGGCTTCCAGGAATGCATTACCTCCGTAGCCAGTGTGCCATTGACTCATGTGGATACTTGCAGCATGTTATTATCACCATCATCAGTGTCTTATCGGTAGATTAATAAAATCACCTGTCTGTCCCTTCTGATTTTTAGTCCCAGAAACATTATTTAGTGAGTAAACAAAAATAGCAACTAAAGTGCACCGTTCTCTTATATTTGAATAAATTAGCAGCCAACCCCTAAAATTCATACTTGTGATTCTGGAAGATCTCCTCCTAAACTGTTAATTTGTTTCTGACTTCTGTGCAGGCTGTATGGCACCATTTAATGACTTAGTGTCTCTGACACTCCATACAACTATAACTACTCGTATACTTCATAAAGTACTTCAGTGTTAATTGTTTTAATGTACAAAGGGCATGTAATTTGGATCAAAGGGCATTTTCTATGAAGTCTTATGCGTTGTAGCACTGGTACAAAATATTACTTCTTGACATATAGGTCATGTTCTAATAAACAGAGAAGCAGCAATAATGTGGACATGAAAAGTAATTATTATATTACTAAATCATCTCTTTAATTTGAAGTCCTTTTAAAAAAGCACACTGTGCCTGACAGCAGCCTTCACCAAGCCCCAACAAAAACAAAAGCACAAGTGTCTTTTGAAACATCTTTAGTTTTAAGCATTCCATTCATTTCTACTGTGTATTTTAAAAGAAACAGAACCAAAATCCCCTCTCAAATGCAAAGCTCCTAAAAAAAATGCAAAACAATATTCATTTTTAAAAGCCTTTCCTCTTTTTTTAAGAGTTTACAATTTTATAGAAAAATCCACTGAAATCCATACCCATTAGAAAGATAAACTATGGATGGTAGAGCCGAAGTATTTATATATGACTTTAATTGAGCTATTAAAGTATAATATTTCTTTTTGGGTAACATCTTATACTTACTGAGGTATGTACATTTGTATTATGTAACTTTTTTGGTGGTAATTAACTAACAAAATAAAGCTGAGGCTAGCCAGTTGTGCAGGTGGAGGAGGATTTTCTCCCCATAAAAGTGGTAGAGAAGGTAACTGATTTCCACCTGCCTTTTTAAAGGCATGCTAAAAGTGAAAAAGGTGGTATAGGGTGGCGTTCCAGTCCCTTACTCACATGCCAGTCAAAAATATGGGACACAAAGATGAATACTTGCTGTTTGTGGTGGTCTTGTTTTTCTTTATGTTCTCTGCACACTGTTGCTTTTCTCTCTGCCTGCTCTGCAGAGCCGTAAGGCTGCGCTCAAGAGGAACCCCGTTCATTTCCGTAGCATTGCAGGTGCACAAAGCCAGGGGCTCCCAACCCAGCTACTTTTGCAAAAGTAACACAGAAAATAAAAGTGGCTTTAAGGTAGCTTTTAAGGAATTCACCTATGATCACGATGAATTGGTTTAATCTGTATTATCAAGTTAAAATATATGGCAGAATTAAAGAAGCATTCCCTCCTTTCCTAAGATAGGGTGAACCAGAGGATGGAGCCAAAGTCTGGAACATGGTGGGCCCTTGTTCATGTCTTGACTCTGCTATTGACCTAAGGCTTCAGTTTTGCGCCTCAGTTTCCCAAATATATAATTACACTTGCTTCCTGTGTAACAGTGGTGTTGATGTACACTGACAAAAAGTATGGAACACCTCTCCCATGAGGACAGGCTGAGAGAGTTGGGGTTGTTCAGCCTGGAGAAGAGAAGGCTCCAGGGAGACCTTATAGAGGTCTTTCAGTGCTGAAAGGGGGCTTATAAGAAGGATGGGGATAAACATTTTAGCAGGGTCTATTGTGACAGGACAAGGGGTAATGGCTTTAAACTAAAAGAGGGAAGATTTAGGCTAGATACAAAGAAGACATTTCTTACAAAGATGGTGGTGAAACGCTGGCACAGGTTGCCCAGAGAAGTGGTAGATGCCCCATCCTTGGAAACGTCCAAGGTCAGGCTGGACAGGGCTCTGAGCAACCTGATCTAGTTGGAGATGTTCCTGCTCATTGCAGGGGGTTGGACTAGATGACCTTTAAAGGTGCCTTCCAACCCAAACTATTCTATGATTCTATGATTAAATAAACATTGGGGTTTATCATATTGAGCCTTCAAGGGAGTCAGCCCAATCTTTTACACACTATGGACGGTCAGTTATTTTGATGATTCACATCAAGGATTTGAATTTAATTTCAGAAACCTCATCAGCTCAGGGGAGGGAATGAGAAGGCAAAAAAACCCACTTAGTTTACACACCAAAAGATGTAGATCCTCCTCTGTTGAGAATCTTCATAATCTACAACAGCTGAAGTGTTGACACCTCAGAAATACAAGTTCAAAAAAACCCCCAATGATTAGCTTCATTGTAACGGTGTATATTTCGCAATTTGATAGTTTGCTAAAACATCATTATAAAAATGTGAAGTAATGTTTCCTCATATTTAACTTCTATACGCTTTATCTTAGTTATTAAAGAAAACATAAACCCATGTACTTTAAACAGTGTATTTTGTGAAGGTTGAGTGGCTAAAAGTATTCGGTAAACAGAAGAAAACTTAACAGTTAATACTAACAGGTCATTGCCAAGTATATCAGAGAAGACAGACAAATTCAATTGCTAATGAGATTGCCAGTCTAACTTGCCACTTCAGAATTTAGAGTGAATAGTAAAGATTAGGAAAAACAGAAAAAGCTCTGAAATGTATTACAGAAAATAACGATTTCTTGATGAATATCATTTACAGGAAAACAAAAAAAAAGAAATAATAAATATTTAGAAATAGTTTTGTTTTCTATGGTGAAAGACTGCTTTTCTTTCTCTTCTCCCAGGACAGGTTTTGAGCTCAATGGAAGCAAAGAGCTGTTGATTTAGTGAGGATTACAAGACTGATCCTCACATTGTACAACAGAATTTATCCACCTCGGGAATCACTTCAGACTCTCTCTTTTTGCGAGACTCGGCAATGAATCAAAAGGCTATTAACTGCTGTAATTTATATAATCTTCTACCTCTCTTGTGTTGCAAAAAAATGCATTCAGCTAAGACTATTTAAGCATTTCTTTGCACAGAGGAGTATTGTCAGCATAACTTATATTGCTTTAGCAGAGTTGATGTTGCTCCAATTAAGTGCATTCATGCTGTTGTGTTGATGTCCACACAGCATTATACTATAATCTTCTCATTGCAGACAAGGTGTCTGAGCCTTGCTGGCATTGTTTGGACTTCACTGTGTTGTGGATAGTTTTTATGATGTACTGTGGGATACCTTTTGGCATCTGAAGGAGCAGTGGTTGCAGTAGCCACTTTCTAATATAAATTCACTTGGAATGTTATTTCTCTTCCAAGTTGTTCTTCAGTTGCATGGTTGAAACACAGAAGAACACAATACTTGTCCTTTACCTAACAAGAAAACAAGCTGCTTCATGAGAAGGCTGCAGTGTTCATGGATAGCCTTATTTCTCAATCAGTCTTTAGATTCTGATAGTTTTGGGGAGATTTACAGCTGGATAAGATGAAGTAATCCATGATGTGAGACTGTCTTTATGTTGTAATCTAGCTGAAAAATCACAGAGAAGTTTTCCTGCACAAAGCCCCTAGTAGACTTTAAGGGGTAGTGCTACCACATTTTAAATTTTTGTGCAGCCTTCATTTCTTTGATGTTTGATGTCCTCCACTGACAGGCTCTGATGCAGCCACAATGTATGTCCAGAAGCTATGAAGCCAGGTTTCATAGCCTCTGTATCATGTAACCCAAAGTATGTGTTCCCCATATGTGGAGCTAAACAAGGGAGCAGCGAGGGACCTGGGACAGCTTCTTTAGCTTTACTGATAAATTACTGTAGAAAAAAAATTGAAAAATATTTTATGGGGTCTTAATATTTTTTTTTACTTTGATTAACACTTTGAGAAAAAAATTATTTTCTTTTATTTTCACTAGGTAAGAGTGGAAAGATTTCTATAGCATTTTCAGTGTGTTTTTCATCACAGTTTCATGGACCTGTTATTGGGTTTGTAGTTTTAGCGGTTTTTTTGAAAACACTTCTAATTCTTGAAAAGCCAGTAACATAGTCATGGACGTTACAGTTTAAGCATCACCTTAAACTGCCACGGAAAACTCGGGGATAATGTTGACCTCTGTGCCTCTGAAATAAAAGAAAGCTTCCTATTTGTTGCCCTTCCTTTCAGTGTGAAGGAAGTTTTCTGTAAAATGTGAGTCATGTAGAGAATGAATGGAACATCGCACGAGGCCCATGCATGGGAGCCAAACTCAGTGTGAAGGAGCAGCGTGTAGGCAGGGCTGTATGTTGTGAAAGGCAGGCAGGGAGGGGTACGAGTAATGTCCTGAATGGTGAAGGAGCGGGAACGAGCCAGCTGATTAAACTGATAGGAGGCAAACAGTGCTGTGGAGCCTTTGATGAGTGTCAGAGGTCATCTCCATACAGTTCCCCAAGTCCCCAGGACACACAACCTTGCTGACCTAGTCACTAGATCAGACAAGAGTGTTGAGACTTCATCAGCAAACAACAATCTAACAGATTTAGATAACTGATAGACTGACTAAGCAAATGCTGTTAAAAGGAGCAAAGGAGAAGCAGCTTGTCAAGAGGGAAAAACTGGGTGATAGAAGGAAAAAAATTGTTCAGAAAATGTCTATTTCTGCGTCTAAACAGCAGTACTGGGATGTATGAGAAATTCAGGGTAAATGTCATTGACGTAAAGGTACCAAAACTCCTGCAAATTGGTGAAGTCTGTATTCATGCTAATTCTTCATCTGCTGAAGAATTTATGGAATTTTAGGTATTTCTTTAGCTGTCTGGGGGGTTTCAGCATTTACATACCATTTCAAAATGAATGAGGTATCAACCTAAAAATATAGTCAGCTGCACTGTAGGCACTCTTCCAGCCTTTTATCCTTATTTCGTAGGGCTGGTTTGCTTTGCGTTTCGCAGCATGGTGCAAAAGAGACAAAGTCTACCTCCAAGCAGATGTTATGCAGAGATACTAGCTTCGATTGCTAAAGCAGTAGAGCTGTATTAGTATAGCACTGTGCCAAGCTACTAAGCTCCATCTGTCAGAATGTTTAGTTATTTTGAATCCAAAATAACACTGATATGGCTAGAGTGTTTTTCGGTGTGACGCTTTTACATAGGATAAGCACTCCTTGAGACTTCGGTACCCTCAGAGTCTGCGCCTTCCCATGTGTTTGTGCAACAGTCAGTGAAATGTTTGCCTGTTTGGGCTGGTTCTGATATGATCACAATAATGAATATATCTGATCTCAAAGGCTCACTATAGTCAAAAAGTGATAGAAAGCAATGACAGCTTCTTATTTGTGTTTTAGGAGACATCTGAAAGGTTTTACTCAGTAAAAGTGTGCTGTGTATAAATAAAAGTGTCAAGAGCTATGTGAGACATCCCAGGATACTTGATACATTTACACGAGGCTGGCAGATATGACACAAGACCTGTGTGAGACCCACATCTTTCTGGAAGGCTGACTGAAGGCCAGAAAAGATGCCCCGTGTCATTTCAGGTGATATTAGGAACCTGTTTTGGGTAACCTAATCACTGGGGCAGGAAGGTTGTCTGTGTCTTCTCTTCAGTATCGTATTGCCAGCACAACTGAGAATAGAAGATCCACTCAGGTGGCGTGAGCTACCTCTCTCTCCCCCGTGAGCTGACATGCTGCAAACCAGATGTGAGCTGGAAGCCATTTAGACAGGTTTGGGTCTTGCTGAAAGGTAACCTAATGTTGAGAAACAGGACTTATTTACTTGGGCACACAGTACCGAGCTAACGCATCTAAATGGCTTCCAGAGTACAGCTGGCTCAACGGCAAGTCTAGCTGGCAATTGCTTGCACATGGCAATGTGGTCGGACCCTAAGAGGAAAACATCAGTCCGGTCTCTGCTTCACCTCGTGCGTTGCCATCAGAATCGTTCACTGAGTTCACATGGCAGATTGTGATCGTGAGCGAGCCAGGAGGAACTGGACTTGCAAAAACTCAGCTGGAGTTTGTAAAGGTCAGTAGCAAGAAAGTAGAAATTCTTATGTATAGACTGAGAATGGCTGAAACAGGTATGCAGAAAGAAAATGAATGGGATCCTTTTTACATTTTCTCTGTATAATATAAGACACCATGCAAGAAGAAAATTTGAAAAAAGTTATGAGTGAAATTAAATCGTACAGATGAGATACAGACGTTACCCTGCGCAGTCCTTCCATTCACTATCACAGATAACGTAATTCTTCAGAAGCTTATGTGGTGCGTTTAGTTAAACAAATTCCCTTAGAGACATGATTGACTATTTTTAAGCTGAACACTCACAGTAACAATTACCTGCGTTCTCAATGTCCATGAGCCTCAATAAACAGCCCATGGATTTATGTCTTAGTGAGAACGAACCTATTAGTTTCAGCCATAAATCTCATGTGCCTTGTGTGCAAAGTGAATTTTAATAAAAATCATATAAGGAGCCAGACTTGCTAGGCAGGGTTTCACATGGCTGCCAACATTTGAAAACAATTAATAGAGACCTTTTGGGGGAGGGTAAGTAGAACCATGTCTTTAGCTCCTGTTGAAATACAGTGGACTCAGTGAACTTGCCTGAAGGACAGAATAAAGAGTTTTTTTTCTATTAAAAAAAATAATAAAAAAAAAGAAATGGAGGCCATCACTTCTAAATAAGGGCAGAAGGAATGGAAAGAGTCATTCCTTTGAGTTTGCACTCTCATCCTCTCCGACACCCTGCTGCCAGGGAAATGGCAATAAGTATCTTAAAATTAAGCAGCAAAATAAAATAAATATACATCTGCGCTCCCTGGCCTGAAAATAGATTCTGTCCCCTAATGAACAGAGGCAGCATATGTGTTCAGTTTCAAAACCTTCAGTGAGCGTACAGAATATGTCGTGTCGAACAGAGTCCAAAAGACAAAGCTAGGAGTCACTGCTCATTTTTATTCTGCTGGCCGTATTAGGTTTATAAGCAAATAGTTCAGGCATAGAAAAATAAATATGAAAAGTTCAAAGAGAAAAGGTTAGGTCCCGAGCTTCAGATGCTTCGTCTTGTCTCCACGGTGCTGAGGGCGAAAAGGTTGCTCTAAAGGGGAGGCCAGGGATTTCTGTAACATGCGAGGAGCCTCCCAGGGTCCTGGTGTTGTGTCTGCCCAGTCCATATAGGACTAGTTCAGCTGTTGCAAATTAACCCAGCTCACAGGCTATAATATACTGCGGAATGGATGTCTTATCACCAGGCTGGTAAAGGACCTCGGGATTGAAAGGTACCGTTTATACCAAGTTTAACCAAATGCAGCTGAGGGCAGGGCCACTTCATGTCTAATACCAATAAATATGTAGGCTTGGTTCAGGTAGGGAACTCTGGCAGTGATAAGGGAATAGCTACACTCTACCTGACTGCTTTTAAGAAACACATGACATATGTTTTGAGTTACTGAAATGGCATGTACCAGTGCGTATGTGTCTGTGCTGCTACTCACATACATCACATGGGATGGTTATCATAAAATTAATATTGTAATTGCAGATGGAGTCAATCTCTTCCCTTTGGAAGTTCTTGATGAAAGAAAGTGATTGGCACTGGTTTTATGGCCACTTTTCTTAAGCAGTCAAGGTGTGGATCCCATTATCCACTGCTGTGCATATATATGTGTTACACTGAAAACACTGAAGCTTGAGTAAATGACTCGGGAGTAAAAAGCTTGAGTCTAAACAGACTGAATTTCAGCCAGCTATACAGTGTCCAAACACAAAGAGCTAAATCCAGCTAACATGTCGCTGTGGCTGCAGGTATTGTCAGTCAGTCAAAAAGTGCCTTGAGTTTAGATGGTCCCACTCAGAATAGAGGAAGAAGGATGAAGCTCTTTGCCTCCCCAGCTAACTCTTCTGTGATACTTCCCTATTCTTTTAAGAGTGTGATAGGGTATTTGGTTGACTTTGATATTTTCAAATGGTTGCAATGAAGATATCTTCACATCTTAAAGCTCCTTGAGGATTTGTTTGTCATACATAGAAAACCTGTACTCCTTGGTGAGGAAGTACTAAATACTAGTTTCTGCCTTCAGATATGGATACACCGAGCTGATTTTAGTTACTGCCAGCTCAGTATGTGTAACTAAGCTCAAACTGGACTGCAGTACTGCATATTGGTGGACATGAGGAAGACAGTGGGAGCAGAATGGTCAAAAGCGCTAAGAAACCTTGAGGAACAGAGTTGAGAATTTAATCCCGTTTGTGCCTCAGTCCAGGGTTTGCTTAGTATTGTAACATATACTTTAAGACTATTAAAGGCTTGGTCAAAAAAAAACCCAGGAGTTGTCTTTCTGTCTACTTCTGTGGTCTTTTGGACCTGTGACTCTTTTGCTATCTTGCAGTAAATGCTCAGGTATAAGCTGTAGTTTCAACCTTGCTTTTCTTGCCTCTGGAGATCCTACGGAGACTGCTCAAATTACCCAAGAGGGTTGTGATAGTATATTGTTTTCTTGGACTTAACTTTGTGTAATTACACACAGGTAATCCTGGTTTATTTCTGTTATCCCTTAATTGAGCTATAAGATTTTTTTAAGCTTAAAAAATGCCACAGGCTTTTTAAGGGCTCTAAATTAAAATGCAACAAACTGAAAAAGAACTCTCCCCAGTTAATGCTATTGACAGATAATCTGCCAAATTTAATTATAAAAGAAGTGTGGCATTTTTAATTACAAAATCCCAAAGAGATACTTCAAAAAAACTACATGGATTTTATTTTATTTTATTATTTTCAACTGCCCTGGAGTGCTGTGTCTCTATTTTCTAACTCTCAGACTGAGGTATGCTTTTATGACTAAAGTATCAAAACCCTGCAAACAGAGCTTCATAACCAAAATCCTGATAGATCTTTAGCTGCATGGGTGGGCGCAGCTCTAGCAATTGCATCTTATTCACCCCATCACTGCTGTAACAGTGGCACCTGTTAGCGGTGCTGCTGCAGTCCCTCACTGTTTCCATTATAAACCTCTCTTTTCATGAGTTCATTTCTTGGCTAATAAAACTTTCCTCACAGCTGAAACTTGGCTGAAAGTGACTTTGCCTGGGAACAATTATTATTAATATTTTTTTAATATAAATTTCCTTTTAAAAATCTTTCTGTTAGTTTTAAATTAAAAGAGAGAGAGGTTTACAGGGTTCAGATGCCTACTCTGTGCATATACGACCAGGTCTGGTGGCCCCATTTACAGTTAGATGCCAGCCAGAAATTAGGGCATCTGTTTGTCTTGTGGGTGACAGGGCACAAAACTAACTGAACTGCTGTCAGTTGAAGAAAGGGGCGATGACAGACTGCAAACTGCGTGGAAGGTCTGTTGCTCCTGACTCCTTGGATGACACCGGTTCCTAGCAAGAGTGCAGACCTCAGGCCAGGGTTTTTGGAAATAAGTATATCCAGGAATTTAAGGTTAAGTAAAGGAAGCGCACAATGGCAATAGGTTCTCCCTCTCAGAACTGAGCTGCGCACACTAAGTTGCTAGAAGAGAGTAACTTAAAGCAGCCTGAAGAGTGTAACCTTTGCATGTGGTGCCCACCAGGTGCACCCGTGCTTTCACTGAACGGGTAATATCAAGTAGGTCTGAGGACAAAGTGCATCCTGCCTTCTTATCGCACATTACTCAGGGTTTGCTGATCTGTTTTTTCCCTGCTGTTCCCACGTATCCTTATCAGACACCGAGTTTCCAGCAGCCCTCTTCTCCCGCCAGCAGCACTGATTTCCTCTCCTCCCCCTGCCGCCCACCACTGGGCAAATGCAGCCCAGTTCCCCATGTCCCCGGTTCCCCAGCTCCCCAGTTCCTTGGCTCCCCAGCTCCCCGGCTGTGTGTGCTGGTGACAGAGCTCCTGTGTCCAGTGTTTCTCATACCCGTGTTGAAAGAAGGTGTCCTGTCTTCCCCTTCCAAAAAGCTGGGCAGAAGGAAGTTGTCATATTCGATTGATGACTGGCGTAGAGTGTGTATTTGGGAAAACAGTATCTCCTCTCTCTCTCCCAAATAATTCTGAGCTAGAGCATATACATAGTGCTGAAATATTTAGCAATATCGACGAGCTCTTCGTTCCAAACAGGAAATGATACGTAAATTAGAAGATTCCTACGAATCCACAAAGGCAAGGTCCCCACCAAGGAATTTTGGACAATCATACTTTGCTGGAATTTGAAAATTATCCCAATTTGAACTGTATGTGAAGAAAATCTCTGACATTGCCTTCTCATTATAGACAGCATTTGGGTAGTAAACAGGCCTTGTGAGGATGTGGGTGAATTTTATCCTCTTCGAACAATACAAGCATAATCTTTGTTTTATTATTATTATTAAAAAGACACCAAGTATGAAGTGACTGAAGATCAAAGTAGCAGACTTGAACTTTTGCAGCAGTGGGTGTAACCATTTAATGTATAGTATTTCAGCTTATACATTTCCTGGTGCTTTGCTACCAGGCATGCCTTCGGCTCTGCCCCATCCTGCCCTGCCACCGGGACATCATCAGACACAGCAGTAGCTCTCGCCGGGCAGGAGCAGGGTGGGCATTGGGGTGCTTGGGCAAGGGGTGTGAAGCAGCTCACACACATACCGTACACATGTATATATGGGGCTAAACTGCTCAGGTGAGAGGTGGAGTACTGTTTTCAGATGCCTTCCAGCCCTCATTAAGGGTGGATATTTAAAATAAGGTCTCAGACCCAAAGCACAAGTTAGCTCTCCCTGCCCACCTGGACTTATCCTACGTGTTGTTTAAGAAAGAGAGGGCAAATAACTCTCTTGCAAGGCAATGAGGATGCTTTTCCAGGAACTAGGATACCCACTCTCTCCTCAAATGTCAGGTTAAGTACATACTCTAACACAGCATAGCATCCTGGGCTGCAGGATCCTGTGCATCTGGGTGAGCAGAGGTCTTAGAACATGCAAGAAATCAAATTCCCCCGGCATCCCCTCACATCCAAACTGCAAACCTACAGGGCCCTGACTTTCCCCTCAGTGGTGGCGTGAAACTCGCCTGCTGTTCCTTTGCTTTTCTTACTCAGCCCTGAAATGCTGCACATTGAGTGCAGCCATTTAGCAAAGAGAAACTCAGTTTTCCCACATTTCATTTTGGCAAGGAAGAAGGTAGGTGCCACCTGAATTTTCATCCCATCTTCTTTCCCATCCTCCTTCCCCCTCCCTGTTCACTGTAAGCTGGATAAAAAGCCCAAGCAAACCCTGCTCCTGCAGTCTGGCCTCAGCTCTGATGTGATGTCTCATATAAGCTGCTTCTCTGCCTTGGTTTCCCCATTGCTAAAATGAAGGTTATGCACATCATAGGAGAAATTGTAGTCTACATGTGTAAAAAGTAAATATTGCATATTGTGGTTTTCTTGAAGGAAAGGGGCTGAACCCTACAATGCCTAGAAGGATCAACATTTTATAAAATCTTTACCAAATGGGGTCCTCTTCCTCTTACCCAGACACCTCTCCTGTTCCAGCGGTACGGACATGGACTTCCTCAGACGTGCCTCTGATTTACAGCTCAGTCTGTGGAGGAAGAGGAATCTGGCCCAGAGACTTCAGATTATGCTATTTTTAACCACCAACAATTAGATGCTATGCAGTTAACTAACAACAGGGTGAAAAAAACCTAAGAGGAATTGTAAATATATCCTAATAATTGTATTGCAGCATAGGATTTATAATTACTAAATGTGTGATAACTGCTTCCTAAATGCCCATGCTCTTTAAACAACCTAATTTATAATTTAAAAAGCTGACAACTCTTAAAGTGTTTTATTTTATCTTGTCTGAAATAATTGAAGAGTAAGTTATTGAAAACCTTTATTTTTCATTAGCCTTAAATTCAGCTACAATTAATGTGCCCAATTTGATTATAAACTGCACAAATTAAACAATAAAGAGCTGTCTAATGAGAAATTAATTATGAGGAACAGAAGAGGAGCTGGGCTGGATAAAAGCAATAAGTTATGGCCTATGGCAGGATGTGTCAGGTTTTAAAGGAGACAAAGGGCTTTTTCCTCAATGTGTGCCAGTGCTGATAGGGCTCATCACAGATCAGTAGATCCAGAAGCCATAACAGCACGGTAATTGAAACTGCCAAAATCAATAGTGCTGACAACCTTAATTAAATTAAATATGTCTCTGATGAGCTCAAACAGCATGGCAGCGGACCACTTGACCCTTTCTCGGAGCCCCGCTTGATAGAGTGCAGCGTGCAGCATGATGGATTTCACCCCCGAGGACCGCTGGAGCCCTCGCGCTACTGTAGAAAATTGCTCCAGGAGCGATGGTCTCCCCAGCGCAACTCTGGCTTCGACTCCAAAGCGCAGCCCGGAGTTTGTCGCCTGCTCCTGCTTTTGCTTCGCCTGGAAGGCACGGGGGCTGCTTTGCTGGGCGCAACCCGGGGAACTTTGTCATCGTGTCAGCTTTCCGCCCCCCCTCCCGGCAAAAATAACAGTTTTGTTTGCTAAACGGGCAAACGACTTCCATCACAGCTGGCTGGCTGAGAAGCAGCTCTGACCGTCCCTTTATTGCAAGCAGCGTAGCCGGGAGATGCACTTGGAATTGGGTCTAATTCAGGCTGGGCTTTTAGGTTTTGTCTTTTTAAAATAAAAAGAGAGTGGGCTGAGGCACCCTAGAATTATCTGAAAGATCATCATGGGGTTATAAGAGGGGAAAAATGAGCTATAAATGGGCAGGAGACAAAGAAAAATTCTTGTCGCTCAAACCACAGGCTGGAATCTCAATTCAGCTGTGCAGTCAGCAGTTGTTTTTCTCGCTAGGAAATTGCATGAGTAAATATTTTTGCAGAATGCTGTTCTCTTGACCATGTAGTGCTGACTTCCTAAACAACATGAAATAATTGCACCTCTAAGTTTTCAAAATGTTTATGTCAGCATTAACAAACTGTTCCTTCATTATAAGCCTGTCAAAGATCAGAGGCTTAGATTATTGAAGTAGATTCCTTTCAAATGCTGAAGTTGTTGCTGTGACAACTGGGGGAGAGAAGAGATTGTTGGAGGTGGACGAAATGTGGGTTTTCCATACCAAAAGGGTTTAAATAATCCGCCTCCCTGTTTAGAAAAATACCTCAATCACAGTAAACACCCTCCAGCTAAGCACAGAGGTCTCAGAAAGGTAAAATGTAGCATTCTGCCTAAAACCCTATGGGTTTAAATCATGCTGTTGAGCTTCATAAATATATATATATATATATATATATATATATAAAAATTAGGATAATCTTAAAGAAATGTGATCCAGATACTGTAATTCTGTTCCATGTATAACATTTTATGAAAGACACCCATTCAATATATTTTGAAGCATTGCTATTCTGCTAGGAGCTCGGGCAGAAATTTATGGTACTGGAAAAATTATACAAAAGATGATGTCCTTGAATCACGAGGAGGCCGTCCCTCGCAGTGCGGTTTATGGCATTGCTAATTTAAATATGGTTCTGTGTCAGGCAAACTGTTTTATAGCAGCCTCTTTAATCCAGTCTTCAAAACTTTGTAATCCGGTGCACAAGAAAGCAGTTTGCAGGGGGTGGGAGGAGAGGTTGCATTTGGATTTTGGAAAAGTCTCAACCCAACTTTTCCTTTTTTACCTTTTCCTTTTCTGTTTCCTTTTTTTGTCTTTTCCTTTTTTTCTTCTCCTTCTTCTTCCCCTTCCCCTTTCCTTTTTTTTTTTTTTCTAACCTTGAGTTAAACTAAAACTAAAAATAACCTTTTAATGCTCTATGAGCTGTGTATTGTTTTCATTATTATTAGCGGAGAGCTATAACACTGCAGGGGTCAGACAGATGCCAAACTCCCCATAAAAATCTGTAGGGGCTGGTGCAACCTCTGCCTTTGAAAACTACCCGCCTTTTAGTGACAGCATCAAATAATAACAAATTATTAGTAAAATAATATTAGGAAAAAAATATTAGTAACAGTGTCAGCAGTAACCAATGCCTTTACCCTCCCTTCTCCTCAAAGGCAGGATGAAGAGCCTTTTTGCCCGTGACGGTGCTGTTAACATTGCTGGGTTATGGAGGGAGAAAAGAGCTTCTAGAGCAAAAGGGACTTCCCAGAGGGTGAAATGGAGCAGAAACTTCTCACGTACAGTGCGAGAGCTGTGGCTGCAGCTCCAGAAGAACAGCCGAGTGGAAAACAGATATTTTCCCGTGGCCTGACAGCCGGGAGGGCTGCTCACCCTCGGCAGAGAGCCAGCGTTAGGCCCTGAAGCCCTTGAAGCACAGATCCTGCTCGGGTGTCTCCTTCGCCTTCCATGGCGGTGTTGGTTTTTTGGCCAGCTGCCTGGTTATCCGCTCGCTGCCTGAAGCACGTCCTGCCGGCCTCATCCAGTCCCCCAGGGCTCTCACCATTTTCTGTCTTCTCCTGGTTTAACTTTCTTTTTACCACCCTTCATCTCATTGCACCTGTGTCCCAATGGATGCTTTAGCCCCACCGCGCTGCGTGGTGGGTGTAAGGTAGCTGACCCCTTTGCTAAAGAGGGTGCTGGTGGGATGCATGCAGGCTGCGGAGCGAGGGGGAGCAAACGCAGATAGTACAACGCCTCATCTTCCCAGCGGTACCAGGGCTAGAAGCCAGTAGAGTTTCATGGCCAGAAAAACAATTTACCGGGGCAGGACACTTGGGACACGCTGCTTTTGGCACATCGACGTAACGCATGGGAGGAGGGTGAGGAGCTGCACTCACCGGTGGCTTTTACCCAAGTCCCTCTGCAAGGCGACAGGTTTTCTGGGCCTTGGTGGAAAGAGCTGAAGGAGTGTGTCCCGTGCTCCAGGGCGATGCGTCCCCACTTCACTGGACATCCCCATATCCCTGAGTGATCTCAGCCACCCCTTCCCTTGGATGTGGTGAGAAGCCTGATCCCTTTGGACACAATGAGAGCGGGGAGAGGAGGCTGCTGGACATTTCTAGAAGGACTTGTGAAGTTAGTGGAAGTCTCAATGCTCAGATTAGACGACAGTGTCAATTTTGCATTTTTCTGGAAGGTCTAATCTGACAAAACAAGAATTTAAAAGCTTCGTCCTTGAGGTTTTGTGCTTTTCGTTTCTCCTGACCAGTACATCTGTAGCAAGCCAAGCACTCAGAGCTCACTCTTGTTGGGAAAACAGTTTAGAATAAGTGATTCTTAATCTGCTTATTCAAGATAGAGATATGCTCTGGAGCCAAACTTTTCTGAATGTTCTGTTATTTTTGGCCAACCATACTATATCTCCCTAATCTTAAAGAACCCAAAGTATTTACTTGTTGCCAAAGAAACACTTTATGTTTAGGAGAGATCTGATTAGCTACAGGCACCTTCATCATTCTATTTTCAACCCTCCATGCCGTCCCATGGCAGCTGACCTCCAAGTGACCACGGAGGGTGGCCCTTACCACTGTGATCAGGATACAAAAACCACCTCATTGGAAAAAAAAAGTAGAGCAGCATAACGGTTTTGAATTGAATCTCAGTTTGCGCATTCTACTAATAATTTGGCCTTTATCTCCTGTATTGTTCTCTGTACTCTGAAGCTTCTGATTAATCTCAAGTGATGTGTCTGAGCTAGTCTTGTGTCACCAGCCTTTGCCGTGGGGAAGAAAACTAAGATAGCAAGGCAGATATCTCGGAAGGAGCAATTTGTATAAGGAGGAGAGCCACATTGATCATGTCATAATGTTACTACCAGTAACAAGCAGAAAAGATTCGCATTTTCACAAAAGAGCCTTGGTTTGAATAACTGTAGAGAGTAAAAGCCATGTAAAGTAGTTTCCGAGAAGTACAATTTCGAGAAACAAAAGAAAGGAAAATCTCTTTAAAAGGGTGCATGGAAAATCTTTTACGTAGCACGTATAGGGATGGCTTTCCTGGCTGGTTAAAAGGGAGGATGCTGTGAGGACTGTAGATCCAGGTCATGGCACTACAGCCAGTGCAGGTGTGTGGCTGCACATCCCCTTTCATAAATATTCTGGCTGCAGCTGGCCTTGCCAAAGTCACTTCATGGTCCCAAAAACGCTTCTTTGCCCTGACACCAGCAAAACCCAAGTAATGGCTGGCAGCTCGGGTTTCACCTGCTGTTTACTGTACTGATTTCAATCAGCCCATGTTGGCTGTTGTATTTATCCTACCCATGAGTCTGCAACCTAAGTATATATGTTTTATGTTCTTCTCATACAGCACCAAGTTCCTCCATTACTGACCTTCAAATCAGAAATTTCTATTTTCAGTCAGTGTTTGAACGTATTCAAGTTTTGGGTACAGCTGCATGGAAAGTGAAAACTTCCATACTGGTCCCAGTCACCAAATGTAATGACCTGTTAACATTCTACTCCAAGCAAAATTTGGCTTGAAACACAGTTTTAGGTGCTGGTGGAAAATTGTGTGGTTGGAAGGGTGATCTTGCAGTCTTACACAGCTGAAAAAGGTGCTTGCACATCGTACACATTGTATGTCTTCAGCTGAATCCACTTTAAATATAGTCACAACTCCTTTGCACACTTCTAGTATTTTGCATATTTCCTGTGTTCCAACGTTATTAAAAATTAATACCACTGGACCAGAAACCATCAGGCAATTCTAGGATTGTTGAGTGCAATGTTAGGGACTGCTCACGTAAGAAGTTAGTCTCTACTTAACACCTTCCTAGCTGCAAATGGAGGAAGAAGGCCAGCGTCATCCAAGCCATGTATGACACATGCACTCCAGGGAATTTGGTGATTTTCAGATTTGGTGGTTTTTTGTAAAATTTCCAGTCTTTCACAAACCACAGCTTTGTTACCAGCTTAACACAGCTGGTATCGCCTTAAAGCTGTTATCACCTTAAAATGGTTTTTGGTACCTTCCATTTCCCACCGGGTTGTCCCAAGGTACCAAATGGAGCAGCAAATGAGAGATACCAGTCCAGTAGACATTCAGAGTAAAGGAGACTCTTCACGTACCTTCCTGAAACCTTGAAAATTGCAGTAGGGCAGAAAAGGCAGGGTCATGGAGTGAATGAAAAATGCAGCACTGCAAACAGTCCCTGGCCAAGGGCTGCGTGCCTGCTGATCTGTAGCTTTCTGGGAAGAGTCGTGAAGAGCCACCGGGGTTTTCAGCTCTGGGCTGGGTGCTGTGACACCCACTCGGCTCTGCCGGGGGAGCAGAGGGAAGCCCGGCAGGAGGCAAGCCGGGAGCGTTGGTCTTTTCTTGTGACACCTTTGGTATCAAACAGATGAAGACTGCAAGAGCAGCTCTATGCCCTGCTAGGTATCACTGAGTTCGGGGCTGTGACTGGACTCTTGCACTGCTTGTCTAGTGAGGTAGCAAAACCAATGCTGCAAAATTAAATAAAAAGAACAGAATGGTATGGTATATCATTTTGCTGGACATTTTTTTTTTCTGAAAAAAACCCATAGTTAGTATATTTTGCTGTAGAATACCGTGATGTTTGATTGTTCATTGTTTTGTTGCATAATGATGGAACGCTATTTTCCTGTTTCAAAAGGCAGAACTGAAATGCTTTTTGTATATTTCTTACTTTTTTGCTTTGGAATTGCTAAATAGAAATGGCAGGATTATTAATGGTCTTCTGTTATTGCTAAGATATGCTTTTGTTTTACTGTTGCTAATTAAATCATATTATTGTCTTTAGTTTTGTCTGCATATAGACACAGATAAATAATGTCACTTTTGTCCTTTCATTCATTTTGATTTAAATTCTAGAAACTTTTGATGTCCTGATAGTATCTTTTGACAACACAGAAATGTAATGAACTGTGAATGCCCTGAAGCACAGACCTTCAAAATTTAGAATAACATGAGTTCACACTGAAGGACATTTTATTGCCTTATTATTATACTATTACGGGAAATAGTCTTAGGAGGAATGGGAATATTAAGAAATTATTGTTCATTTGAGTCATAGGTCAAATCAGAGACCTTATTGCAAATGTATAGAAATTATCTTTACAGCTCCTAGAAGGTTAGATGGAGTTCAAGGCCAAGCATTCATACAACTGAGAAAGGTCAAATTATACATATGATAATACTTGGTGACAACAAAGCCAAAGGTCAAGTCTGAGGCATTATTGTGGCACATACAGAGAAAATTACCATTCAGATATCATATGGCATTCCTGCTGGCTCCGGGGCCAGATCCGCATCTTGGTTCTGCTGTTGTAAAATGAATGGTCCCGGTTATGCACCTGTGCATTTAAAAGGCTGGTTTTATTCTTGAATTTTGAGCCATAGTTCAGTGAAGTTTCCAGTAGAGAAAGTAAACAAGCTTCCCTTGATACTCTGCCGTTTCCATATTTTAAGACATGTAGACTTCTTTTCGGTAGATAAATCGGCCCCAAGAATTTCCTTTTGGTTACTGCAATATTTATGCATCCTGAATTCCTAGACAAAAAACAACCAAAGCACACTCTTGTAAAATCTATATAGTTATTAAGAAAATTATGCATTGTAAGTTACAGGAAAAATACAGATATGCTTATATACTTTTTGTTGCGCATTTCAGACCACCGATATTTTTGACATGCTGCAAACTGTTTTCTGTCTGCTATCAGAGTAAAACTTTTAAGTACACTCATTTTGAAAAGGTTTTAATTTAGAGTTTGTTGCCTTGGATAAATGGAAGAATAAACAAATGTTTTTTAAAAACATTTGTTCTTCTAAGTTGTTTAAGATCCTCTGAAAATAGCCCACTCAGCTAACTAGTTGGAGAGTTTAAGGAACAAGTTCAGCTTTTAAGCAAACTTACTTTTGGTGTTGTAAAAATGTGTAGAGTCAGCATAGGTCCTCCCCAAACCAACAGGAGAAAATGTTAATGTTTCAGAGTTATGCTTAAAAGAAATGACCATTTAGGACCGTATTCAAACAGCAGGAAAACCTGTGAATTTACTCTAATACACTGTTCTTGGCAACTGGAAGTAATGTAGTGATATTTCTACTGAAACAGTTAATAAAGGCCCAGACCTGCAATGCAGGAAAAAGAAATAGCTGTGTGTGCTGCTTCTTTTTCGTCATGTTCTGGACATGGTACCACAATGCAAATGTTTAATAATAACAATAATACAATGCAAAAAAATGTTTCTGTTAAACAGAAACTGATTCCGTATTAATTATCTTGTCATTTATTCAAATGTATTTCTCATTAGACTGGGGAGAGTCTCAATGAGACGGATAAAGACAGAAAAATTCCATTGCAAGAAAAATGTGACATTTTACTTCATGCCTGATTGAATGTGTACCCTTACAGGGATAATATTCTATAAAACTGCTGCACAAGGCTGTATATTCAGAGTTATTTAAAAATAGTTTCTGCTATATACTGCATGTAAAAATGATACAGATACAGAAAGAATGAAGCTACCTTTTTTTGATGTATGTATATATACACAAGTGCACAAATATAAGCAATTGATATAAAAATCTGTGAGTCACTTGTTTTATTTTTAGTCATTGCATTAATAGCAAAACACTCTTGACCAGAAATAGGAAGACATTTTCCAATAATGAAAAAAATTACAGTATTTATGAAGTTGAATCCAATATTGTGGATTGTGAGCGAATGAAATGCTGTGTCCCAGCAAATGCCATTAGATGTCATACACTGATTATTGCCCTTGCTGTGACTTCAGCAGGACCCGTTGCACAGTATGCCAGCAGACCAGTCCGTCTTATTTAATATTTAGCTGCAGTACCCATTGAATTATATTCCCTTCTGTTCCATCCTCTGTGAATATTTTTCCAGCCCACTACATAGCATCAGCTGGTCCCTGTATTCTTGTGGCGCTGTATAATTATATAGCGACAATGATCGTACAAAACCACTCAGCAATTCTGGTACAGGGTGCCATCACAAACCTTACCGACAGTATTCAAATCATGAGGGATGTACCATTCCCGGAGCAGGAGTGTGGTTTTTAAATACAATACATTAGTGCATCTTTGGTGAGGGAATTTGGATTATTTGAGTAAAAATAGCAAATATCACTCTGTGGAGATTTTACTCCTTGGACATGTGATTAAAGATTGATGAAAAAAAAAAGAAAAAGATTGTCACAAAGATAAGTTCAAATATTTGGCTCCTGAAAACAGAAAATGGAACTATTTCCTTTCCCTGACTTGCCAGCTCTGGTGTTTATACCTTGAGTCTTTTTTTAAACCTAGCTGTTGCTGTCAGTAGATGGTGTGGGAACCTCAGCTTTCACTTATTTTGAGTCCTCCTAGGAAATATGCGTGAATATGACGCAAGTGCAACTTGCATGAAGGAACCCTCTCTGGCTGACCTCCCTGTGCTTCGGATGGGCAACACTATGTCAGTCTGCCAATAGTTATTGTGGTCTAAATTATACCTCCAGCTTTGATTTGGTTTAGTCCTATTTCAAATACTGAGTCAACCTAGCGATGAGTTAATTGAACAACTGTTGTGTATCCATAGCATAGTGGTATGAATGACTCAGTGCTTCACCATCATCTCCACCAGTCGTTGCTGAAGAAACATCCCAGCCAGCAGCCAGTGGGCCTGGTGGTGATGCTGTACCTTGGTGGGCACAAAGGTCACATTCAGTTGGGATGTGAAAATTATTAAAGATCCCAAGGATTTTTATTTTTCCTAAAGGAGCAAAGTTTGGATATGATGATCTATCCAAATTCCAACTCTGCCCCCCCTAAATGCTCCTCAAGTTTGAACTAGATCTTCCAGCCACCTTATCCCTCAATTCCAGGCCCAAAACAGTGCACGTTGCTCCTGGCTGCTACCCAATATCAGCATCACCCTCTCTCTTAGCCTGTCTTCCAGGAACAGGGAGTGAGGAGAACAGGGGAGCAAACCAAGGTTAACATCCCTGCTTCCCCTGGGGCAGAGCAGCTGTCCCCTCCTAGCGACACCCGGGATGCTCATTCCTCGTTGCCCTCCGTGTGCAGGGGGAAAACAGGACAGCCAAATTCCCACCGGTTGGACAGCTGGCGAGCGCGGCCATGGCAAGAAGCCCTTTCAGGAGACCCGTGCCTGGTGGGACTCAGGAGGGGGTTTCCCTTTCATGGGTGGTGCTGCCCACACCAGCCCTCACAGCCCTCACTCCCGGTCGGCCCCCACCGCCGCTGTTTGTGCAGCTGTGCGTGTGCAGCTGTGCAGCCGGCCAGATGGGAGAAGTGATTCTGGCTGGAAAGAAAAACATGTTGCTTTTTGCAGGGTGTTTTAACTTTTTTTTTCTTTCCCAGCCAGATCCATTCCCTGATCCGGTTGGTCGGGCAGGCACAGAGAGCTGGGCTTGGGCAGCTGCAGGACAGCAAGGACGGGTGAGCCAACAGCCTCTGCCCTAAACGCTTTGTACCACTGGAGATGCGCTCATGGGACTGACGCTGCCATTTGATAAGCATTTATATCAACAGTCAGGAAAACAATCCACCTCCTGACTTCTCTTCCTTCCCCATCTGAGCATTCCCAGCTCCTGCTGCTGCCCATGCATGGAGGTGCTCACCCAGCCAACAGGCAAGGGGAGAAGCAGGCTGGCTAACGAACTGGGATGAAAAATACCCCTTATCCCATGGGATCTTCCTCTGGTTCCCTAATCCTCTTCCTGGCAGAGCTGCACAAACCTGTTCCCGACAGCAGGGTGGGCAGCACAGGGAAGGTGAGGAAGCATTAGGTCTCTGCCTGCTGTTCCCTGCCAGATGTTTCTCACTGTGTAAAGTAAAAATAATGGGGATTGCTAAAAAAGTGAAGGTACTGCCTACTGGCCAGTATCACGCAGTGTTTTCACAGGCTCCCTTCTTTTGCAAAGACTTGGGACTGACAAAATGCTTTTAGTTCTGCTCTCCTGTAGTGTTTGAGGCATTTGGTCTGCTGCCATCAGACATTGGAAAGAGCTGGGGAGGGTGAAGAGCATTTCTGTGCCAGTGTGGACCACTGGTTTCAGTGCCACCACGGCGTGGGACAATACTTTCCAGGGCTGTCCTACCCGTGCAGGACAACCTGCGCCCTTGGCAGGAGCATCAATGGGGCCAGCCTGGCTCACTCATGCAGCTGCACGAGCAAAGCCAGTGTCTGACTGTCCCCCGCATGCTGCTGCCTTACTAAATTCCCTGTTTTGCCTAAACTTGAAGTCACCTACCGGAAGCAATATTGTCAGGCATCAGTCATAAATAATGTCCTCTCCCATATCAGCCTAGCTCCCTATTTCAGGGCCAGCCCCGTGTTTTTGTGACTGGTTACGCTAGTCTGAAAGCCCAGGGAGCAAACTAGGCTCCGTTCGACCTGGCCAGGAAGCTGTGGGTGATGTCTCATGGTGCAGAATTGTTCACTGGCAGTGAAATCAGCTGAAAGCTAAGATCACTGCAGGGTTTGAAACATGTTTAGATGAAATCCAAATCAAACTGGGAAAGAGCCTTGCTTCTCTTCTCAATCTCAGGGAGAGTTTACAAAACCGATAGTTATAAAATCAACATATGATACCAGACCTTACCCAATATTTAGGATTTTCAGCCTACTTTGAAGCTAGTGACCCAAAATCATACTTATTCCCGGGTAGGGCTGGGGTGCTGGCTTGAGACAGGTAGTGATTTGGGCTTTCCACACACTTCATGTACTGAAATGCCTTACGGAAACCTCCATACTCAGGAGATATTAAGCACCTGCTGCCTGAAATTTTATTCTCTTTGGTATGGATCAAGTCAGGTTCCCAAAATCAAAGTACCTCCAAAATCAGCTGTGGATTAAGAAAAAGAAAAGGTCAGTTTTGAACAGCAAACAGCAAATCTTATATAAAAGGCACAGAGAGAAAAAAAAAAAAAGCAAGCCATTTTTTCCTGACTACTCTCATGTATTTCATGTGAAGTTTTAATATTCTGCTTATCCTTTAACTCTAATTTACTTATTTTTAAGACTAATAAACATCCAGTAAAGATATCTGAAAGTTTTCTCTGTCTTTCCTTAAATGAGTATTTTGAAAGGGGCTTATCCTATATCTAGCAAATTCTAATCCCTATTAGCTAAACTTCGGAAGCAAGCGAGGAATGTAGGTAGAAAGCTTTTCCCTTTCAAAGTCGAAGGGTAATAGCACGTCCTTTCTATTCCAAAGTCAGAGTGAAGACAAGTTCCTCTTGATGAAAGCGCCACAGTTAATCCGTCTCAGGATTGGTGTCTCCCTGTAGCACCCTGGGGAACTAGAATAAAAAGAAGTGGGTTTTGCCTGGTGAGCTGTAGAGTTACAGTGCAGGAAAATCCTTGTTGTACAGTACGCTATATTGTTTCGCTAATGTATTTTCTCTGTGCTCTGAATGAAGCGCTTATACGCAGGGAAATTGGCTTTGAGGCAGCGGATGAAATCGTAACGGTGTCAATGATCCGCCTTGCAGCAGAACAAGCCATCAGCTGATGGATCATGTTAAACCGCAGAAGTCTGGATCCCGCAACCGCTTCTCATGGTAGCGAACTCGTAAACATCGGGAACTGTTCTGTTAACATCTGCGAGCCTGCTCCCAGAAAGGAGGGCGATTCCAACACATTTATTAAGGAGTCGGGCTCCGTTCCTGTTGATTAATTGTGATCGTTTGCTGAAGAGAGTAAGCCCTTATTTCCCTCCTCACCTATTTTAATTACATTGCAAAATGCTCCCAAATCCCACGTATTTTAGTTCATTACATTGTTTAAAATGTTCAGGGTGGAAAAAAGGCCAGGTTGGCTTCTTTGGTGGAAGTTGTCTGATAGTGATTTTTCTCCCTTGTTGCTGTTGTGTTCTTCAAACAAGCTGCTTTTGAGGGTGGGACCTGATTTATTTCCACAGTTCTGAACATGAAAACTCTTTATTTATCATAGAATCATAGAACGGTTTAAAGATAAGAAAAATCATAAATGGTTTAAAGACCTTTAAAGATCACCCAGTCCACCCCCCCTGCCACGGGCAGGGATGTGCTACAGAGTTTTTGCTGCAGTGCTGTGAAAGTGCTCACCAGACACACGGGCCCGTGGTGCAACCAGCTTGCACGGACACGCACAACGGGACAGTTCCCCTTTCGCTGCTTTTATCACTTTGTTGCTGAATGTTATAATTCCTCTCAACTCCAAATGAAAGCTGACATTCTGTTGTGAGTTTTTGTTGTTTGTTATTTGTTATTCCAGAGCTGTTCAGATGCAGGGAGTGAGAGAGGGCTACAGTTTTAAAAGGCATAATTGCCACAAGGTATTTGTGTGGTTAGAGGACAAACAATAGCCAGGCTGTTTCTTCCAACTTCAGAAAAACTTTTTCTTTGAATACTCTCTTTTGCTTTCTGAAGCGTCACCATTGTATCCAAACCCAGACCGTATACAAAAAGATCAACGCTGGATGATAAAAGATTTTCACGATGCAGTTCTTGGGGACTAATGGGAGAGTACTTCATCAGTGTTCACTGTTAATCAGTTTAATCTGGCCTCGCAACTGGTGCGATAGGGTTTCCAGTCAGCTGATGCCGTGTGTAATCAAACTTCATGTGAGGCTCAGACTGACGATACAAACTGATTCCTTCCAAAGGACGTATAGCACATGAAATCCGAAATTAATGATCACCCAACTTTAACTAACCATCCTTAAATCAATTTCCATTAAAAAAACCCCACATTTGTCAGAGCAGGAATATTTGGCAGAGCAAGAGCGTTTGTCAGAGCGAGCCCATGCGTTTGCATGCTGAAGACTTATGGAAAGGCTGCTCTTTGCCTTACCACTTGATGCTTCAAGGAAGCGACAGACTTTGGCCAACCTTTTCTACCTTTCCTTCCCTTATAAGAATCCCGTTTGCCCAGTTCAGCTTTTCCATCAAATTGTTAGACTAGCATTCATTCTGATGGCAGGGAAAGTTAAGTGGCTTAATTTGTTCTTAAAAATGGGGAATTTCCTCCTGTTTTGGGCCTATCCTAGCAAACCTGGCTCCGTCTCAAAAAAATCAGTCTTCCCTATTTTGCAAACCTCATTACATTCACCATTCAAAAGAGCAGTCTGTGTGACGGCTGGTGAAATCAGCTACTCTTACATGTCATTACCATAGTACAGCTGTTAAAGTGATTCCTTTCCTTTCTGTTCAAACCTTTCTCTATCCTCTAGAGCCTAAATTTGTCTGGCAAAAAAAAATTTGTTACCACTCCATTTATAGATGCCCATAAACTGCTGTAATTTTTGAGACATTTATTTTAATCACATACATTATCCTGAAGACACATTTGTTCTTACTCTCACCTGACAATTGCTTCCTATACATTTATTAGTTTAGTAATAGTGTCCTCTTCATCTTCTAACGATTATGAGTAAGGCAACCTGATGTGCTCCACATATAACAACCAGTCCAACTAAAAAAAGGTGACGGGTGACAGTAGTAGGCGACTTTCTTCTGAGAGGTACAGAGGCACCCATTTGCCGACCTGATGTACTGGTCACATGCTGGGAGCAGGGTCGCAGATGTTAACAGAACAGTTCCCGATGTTTACGAGTTCGCTACCATGAGAAGCGGTTGCGGGATCCAGACTTCTGCGGTTTAACATGATCCATCAGCTGATGGCTTGTTCTGCTGCAAGGCGGATCATTGACACCGTTACGATTTCATCCGCTGCCTCAAAGCCAATTTCCCTGCGTATAAGCGCTTCATTCAGAGCACAGAGAAAATACATTAGCGAAAAAATGCGACCTGATGCACACACTCTGGAGAGGTGTGCTGCTTACCTGGGGCTCCGATCAGGGATGTCACCGAGAAACTACCAAACCTTGTACAGTCCTCTGACTATTATCTGCTGCTGTTGTTTCACATGGGCACCAGTGATGCAGCCAGGAGCAGCCTGAAGACTATCAAGAAAGATTACAGAGCCCTGGGAGCAGCAGACAGGGACCCTGGGGCACAGGTAGTTTTTTCGTCAGTCCTCCTGGTCAAAGGGAAGGGGGCTGATAGGACCAACCAAATCTGGCTAATCAACAAATAGCTACAGGACTAGTGCCACAGCCAGGGATTTGGCTACTCAGACCATGGGACTCGCTTTGAGAAACCTGGTCTACTGGGGCCTGATGGGGTCCACCTGTCAGAGAAGGAGAAGAGCATCTTTGGTCAGAGGTGTGCCAAGCTCATGAAGAGGGCTTTAAACTAGAGCAGTTTGGAGAAGGGAACCTCAATCCATCCTACTCCTACCAACAAGATGCCAATGCCAGTAATAGATGCCCAGAGCCTGGAGAAGGGTTGCAGATCAGCAGGAGAGCACCTGGAGTGCAGCACAGAGGAACCCTGGCCACTCCAGCCAGTAAGTCAGCTCCGTCAGGGGCCCAGCTTAAGTGCCTCTCTGCAAATGCAGGTAGCATGGGGAATAAACAAGAGGAGTTAGAGATGTGTACACGCTTGCAGGGCTATAATCTTATTGACATCACAGAGATGTGGTGGGATGGGTCCTATGACAGGAGTGTTGGAATGGAAGGATACAGGCTGTACAGGAAGGACCGGCAGGGAAGACAAGGAGCGGGTGTCGCCCTCTATGTCAATGACCAGCTGGAGTGCATGGAGCTCCACCTGGGGATGGATGAGGAACCAACCAAGAGCTTTCAGGTCAGGATTAAAGGGAGGGCAGGGACTGGTGATGTTACAGAAGGGGTCTGCTACAGGCCACCTGACCAGGAAGACCAAGTGGATGAGGCCCTCTATAGACAGATAGGAGCAGCCTCAGATTCACAAGCCCTGGTCCCCATGGGAGACTTCAGCTAGCCCAATATCTGTTGGAGGGACAACACAGCAGAGCGTGAGAAATCCAGAAGGTTCCTGGAACACGTCAATGATAACTTGCTTCTCCAAGTGACAGAGGAGCCAACGAGAAGAGGTGCCATGCTGGACCTTGTTCTCACCAGCAAGGAGGGGCTGCTGGGGAATGCAAAACTCAAGGGCAGCCTTGGCTGGAGTTCAAGATCCTTAGGGCGGCAAGGAGGGTGCACAGTAAGCTCACTACCCTGGACTTCAGGAGAGCAGACTTTGGCCTCTTCAGGGATCTGCTTGGTAGAGTACCATGGGATAGAGCCCTGGAGGGAAGAGGGGCTCAAGAAAGCTGGTTAATGTTCAAGGATCACTTCCTCCAAGCTCAGGAGCAATGCATCCCAACAAAGATGAAGTCGGGCAAAAATGCCAGGTGGCCTGCATGGGTAAACAATTAGCTCCTGGAGAAACTCAAACTCAAAAAGGAAGCCTACAGAGGCTGGGAGGAATATAGAAAGATTGTCCAAGCAGCCAGGGATCAGATTAGGAAAGCTAAAACCCAGATAGAGTTAAGCCTGGCCAGTGACATAAAGGGCAACAAACAAATCTTCTATAGGTATGTTGGTGGTAAAAGGAAGACTAGAGAAAATCTGGGCCCTCTTGGGAAGGAAACAGGAGACCTTGTCACCTGGGATATGGACAAAGCTGAGGTGCTCAATGACTTTTTTGCCTCAGTCTTCACAGGCAAGAGCTCTAGCCACACCACCCAAGTCACAGAAGGCAAAGGCAGAGACTGTGAGAATGAGGAACGGCCCACTGTAGGAGAAGACCATGTTCAAGACCATCTAAGGAACCTGAAGGTGCACAAGTCCATGGGACCTGAAGATACATTCGTGAGTCCTGCAGGAACAGGCAGATGAAGATGCCAAGCCACTATCCATCACATTTGAGAAGTCGTGGCAGTCTGGTGAAGTTCCTGTGAAGTGAAAAAGGGGAAACATAACCCCCATTTTTAAAAAGGGAAAAAAAGAAGGCCCAGGCAACTACAGCCTGGTCAGTCTCACCTCTGTGCCCAGCAAGATCATGGAGCAGATCCTCCTGGAAACTCTGCTAAGGCACATGGAAAATAAGGAGGTGATTGGTGACAGCTAACGTGACTTCACTAAGGGCAAATCATGCCTGACAAATCTGGTGGCTTTCTACAACAGCACTACAGTGTTGATGGATAAGGGAGTTGTGCAAAGCATTTAACACTGTGCTGCACAGCATCCTCATCTCTAAATTGGAGAGACATGGATTTGATGGATGGACCACTTAGTGGATAAGGAATTGGCTGGATGACCATACTCAAAGATTTGTGGTCAATGGCACGATGTCCAAGCAGTGAGCAGTGTAAGTAGTGTTCCTCAGGGATCAGTACTGGGACTGGAACTATTTAACATCTTTGTTGGTGACATAACTGTTGGGATTGAGTGCATGCTCAGCAGGTTTGCTGACAACACCAAGCTGTGTGGCGTGGTCAACATGCTGGAGGGAAGGGATGCCTGGACAGGCTTAAGAGGTGGGCTGTGCGAACCTCATGAAGTTCAGCAAGGCCAAGTGCAAGGTCCTGTATGTGGGTTGGGGCAATCCCAAGCACAAATACAGACTGGGCAGAGAACGGATTTACAGCAGACCTGAGGAGAAGGACTTGGGGGTGTTGGTTGATGAGAAGGTCAACATGAACCAGCAATGTGCGCTTGCAGCCCAGAAAGCCAACTGCATCCTGGGCTGAATCCAAAGAAGCATGGCCAGCAGGTCGAGGGAGGTGATTCTACCCCTCTGTTCTGCTCTCATGACACCCCACCTGGAGTACTGCATCCAGTTCTGGAGCCCCCAACATAAGAAGGACGTGGACCTGTTGGAGTGAGTCCAGATCAGTGCCACAAAGATGATCAGAGGGCTGGAGCACCTCTCCTATGAGGACAGGCTGAGAGAGTTGGGGTTGTTCAGCCTGGAGAAGAGAAGGTTCCAGTGAGAACTTACAGCAGCCTTCCAGTGATTAAAGGGGGCCTACAGGAAAGATGGGGAGAGACTCTTTAGCAAGGAGTGTAGTGATAGGACGAGGGGTAATGGTTTTAAACTGAAAGAGGGTAAATTTAGATTAGATATCAGGAAGAAATTCTTTACTCTGAGGGTGGTGAGACACTGGAACAGGCTGCCCAGAGAAGCTGTGGATGCCCCATCCCTGGAAGTGTTCGAGGCCAGGTTGGATAGGGCTTTGAGCAACATGGTCTAGCAGAAGGTGTCCCTGGCCATGGCAGGGGGGTTGGAACTCGATGATCTTTAAGGTCCCTTCCAACCTAAACCATTCTATGATTGTTATTCCAGACTATTTCTCAGCTGGTGTAAATACATCTAGGGCGAGAAGTTAATAATGTTTTAGGATCAAGCCCCTAGTTCTTCTAATCCAAGGATCTCAAAATGCTGGAAAGATGTTCACTGGTTTTGCTGAAGAAATATTCCAACTTTTTCTGAGATACTCAAGTCTAAGCATATTTGATAATCCCCCTTTGTCACTAGCACAGCTTACTCAGCTAGGCAAATAATTTGCACTTATGTTAGGTAAATAATTTAATTAATTGTTTAAATATTGTCAATAGCATATGCGAAGGGAGAGAATAATTTGGTTTTTATTAGTTGCCCAACATTTAAATCTCCCTGAAATAGGAAATATGATTACCAGACCTTTTGAGATCAAGTCTTTATATTCTAGCCTCAAGTCTACTCATTTTCCTCTTTTCTGCAAATAGGAACTTCTATGAGAACAAAAATTTGACTTGAACTGACTTTTATATTCTGGCGTGTGTGATGAAAGCACTGTCATATTCCATTTTTATCAACTATTTTTGGTTAAAATGCAACTATTTGGCTGCTAATTAGCACGCCTATGTCTTTATAGAGTCTCAGTCTTGAAGCAGTATATGAAATGTCAAGGAGGTAAAAGCAAAGGTTAAAGATGCTTGGTGTCTTTCAGTTAAAACAGCGCCAGAATAAGTTTTGTATCTTTTTGAAGAGGAGGTTGCTACTTCTTTCAGAGCAGCTGTATGATTTTTTTTTTTTTTCATCACAACTCTGCATGCATTAGTCTCCTACGGGGCAATTGCTTTATTTAACATGCCACAGAAAGCTACTGCTGTTGCATCAGGGAGATGGAATGCTTCTCTTAAACTGTAATGCCAATAATTGCCTTTGGACTTCCACACAAAGAAAGTTTTGGTCTTCGAACTGTCTGGAAGGGTTTGTCTGTAATTGCTGTAATGTACAATCACTCCTAGAATGAAAAGGAAAATGACATATATTTAGAAAGTTCAATAAGAACAGTGCAAACAAGCAACGCTATTATCCAAGACGGTGAATGAGCCCCATGCTCTGAGGCTGAGCCTCAGAAATTGTTTTATTGCACATGGTGAGCAGACACACTGTTAATATAAAAGTATAATGAAAGCAGTTGGAATAACCACAAGAACACCCTCTGAAGCAGCCATGTTTGGTTAAACATATTTGTGTGAATTCATACCAGGCAACTGGGCTGAGAGATTATTTATGTCTGGATTCTTGCCCTCCATGCTGATTTGTAGCAGAATAGGTATGTCCCACTTACACACGGAAAAGTTCATTGCCTTTGACCTCCAGGGCAATTAAAAGGCAAAATAGCATTTTGTAAGCCTCACAACTGTTAAAACTCTAGATGCACTTTCAGGGAGATAGTTTGGCCAAATCTCTTAATGTTTGTTGAGGTGCTTCATGAGTTTGACGCACTTTCCAGCACAGTCAGTCGTGGCTCTGCCATTGACCTGCAAACCCGAAAATCTGCAGGTCTTCAGCTGTCTACATTGTCAGAATAAGAAAAGCAGAGAAAGAAGTTACTGGTATGGATGTAAGACAACGGAGACCTAAAATGCTCACTGTTGCTTAACAGAATTTAATATCATTTCCTCCGAGCAGTGGGAAGTCAGCTTACTGGTCAGCTACACCATAGGTAGCTCTTAGCAGGCTCAACCTGCAGGACTTAAAAGCTGGGGAGGATGGAGACTTGTCTCATGATATGGTATAGATGCAACAATAAATGGAAACTCCAAAAGGAGGAAGGAACAATATACCTTTTTATACTGGAAAAAAAAAAAGTAAAAAACTTTTTTCATGCCCTTTTTTACAGGGCATGAAAAGATTTGTTAAAACTGTCTGCAAAATAATCTTTTGGGCAGGGAAGAAAATTCTAGATCAGATGTTTGCATACGACTTCTACTATTCCCTTGCCTTTTACCCACACAGAAAATGATGATTTTTTTGTCATCTTATTCATAGCTCAGAAAAAAATAACTGTGTTGTCGTAAATGACAAGCTATCTTCAAATACAGAATAATTGAATGAAGCATTCCAAGACAGAGATCTATTGTGTCTTTTCATGAAAAAAAGTGTTCTTAATATTAAAACTAAAGAGAGATTAAAAAAACCCAAACGTGTGTCAACATATGGCTGAAAATATCAGGGTACTTCTTCAGAGTTTTTCTGCCATGTTCCCTTCCAAACCTGACTTTTTAAAATAAAATGTTTGTTTAAAAAATGGCTAACATTGCCTCAATGTGTGTGTAGCTCAGATTAGCTAATGAATAATTCTCCTGCTAACTGAAGTTTCATTTCTGCATATTTTCTGGTTTTGCTAAATCAAAGCACTAAAAGCAAAGTATAGTCCTTAGGGATATCTAGATATAAATCCTTCTACACTGCACTTGCATCTATGAAACAATATATATCTTTTACTGGTCCTTCTGTGGGTGTGCGATAGGGATTTGTGTCATACAATTAAAAAAAAAAATCTCTATTGGATTATTAAAGAAATAACAATAATCTGTGTAAAAGAAGCTCAGTCCTCAGTTTGAGAAGGCACTGCCCCAGAAATTTACAACTTGAAATATATTTATGGAAATGCTGTAGTTGATATCTACATGCGTTCTTTAAATCATGGTAGAGCTAGATCAGAAACTGCAAATAGTTTTCCTCTCTTAGCTTCTTGATTTGCTTGGATTGAGCTGACCCCACTGCACAGCTGTCCTGCAGAAGGAAATGGAGAAGCAGGTAATAAACGTCTTAATAGTTCAGCTCTCCCTGCTTCCCACTCAGCAGTTCCCCTTCCCAGTCTCTGCCATCGCCTGGTCCCATTCCCCGGCTACATCTCAGCACCCTCATCCCCCACCTCCAGAGGAGCCCCTCAACCTCTGCCAGTGTTTATCGACAACAAGTTCCAGTGTTTTGGCAACCGATAAGGCATGTTGTGACTGTTGTAAATTATAGTGTAGGTAGCTCTGCTTGCAGTTTTATCTTTCTAAGAGTCCGTGAGGTACAGGGTCACATCACAACTGGTGGCTTTGAAATGTGTTTTCTGTTTTACCATCTGAAAACATCAGTGTCTGTGTGATCTCTGGTAGAGGGACCATCCTAACAGTGTGTGTTTGGGGTTTTGTTACAGAAATGACAGCACAGAAATCCAAACATGTTGTGCTCTTAAATTATTTGAATGGTGAAAGATGCACACGGAAATGGAAGTTAAGCTGGAGGAGGAAGGGTCC
The DNA here is from genome assembly GCA_008711295.1 of Anarhynchus alexandrinus. Lineage (NCBI taxonomy): Eukaryota > Metazoa > Chordata > Aves > Charadriiformes > Charadriidae > Anarhynchus > Anarhynchus alexandrinus. The sequence continues at coordinate 966,269 of VUYV01000190.1, read as the reverse complement.
AGGGTGTTGTGACAATAATTTCTTATTTGCCTGCAAAAATTCAGACGAGAAGGAGGAATTTTAATTTAAAATTTTGCTTGGCATACAAAAAAAAAGATTAAAATTGCAATTTGTTCAAACATAAAATTGAGTTTAGTTTTTTAGTTTATCTTATGTTAAAAAAAGAGTGACAAGTGTTAAAATAAAAAGTAGTTTTGGATAGAAAAAATATTCTGATGTCTTCTGTATTAGAAAGAGAAGAGTCTGGCTTAAAAAATGAAGCAAATTTGATAGCATTTGATTTTGGCTGATCCAAGTATACATTTTTCAGTGAACAAGTGTTTCAGAGAACAGCTAGATCTATTCAGAGGACTATTGCCATATGTGCAGTTCTTTCCAGCTCAGTTTCCATAAAAAAAAAAAACCTACGATCTACATTTCCTGTTTCCTCTTCCCCCATGAAAGCAAACCTACAGAGCATCCATATTAACTTCCTATTTTTTTCTTTTGAAAATTCTGCTCAGTCCATCCTAGTCCTGCCATAAACTCTCTTTGTATCTGTGTCTTCCCTTCATTGCCTCAAACCCTGCACCCCCATTTTCTGCAAACGCTTCATGCCTCCTTTTAGCCGCCCTGCTTCTCTGTTCGAATGGGACATTTGGGAGAGCAGAACAACAGAAAACAATAAGGGAGCTTGGAAAACTTGAAATAACTTACACATACATGTTGCTCCAAGAGGGACAAGTTTTCATTTGGTTTAAAACAGGATGATTCTGCTGACATGGTAAAATTAACACTAATTTAGAAGCTTTCCTATCACAATTTCAAACTGGCTCACACTTGAGATGTGAACTGCACGCGCAAGAGAGAAAAACAAAATTTGGAGTTTCTTTTTCTCTGAAACATAGGAGTTGAGCATTGCCAACACGGAACACTGGTTTTAAGTTTTATCTGAAAAAGCCACCAATCACTTAACTGCACAAAAATCCTATCCCCCAAAAAATAATTGTATTTCCTGGGGAGGGATACAATACCAAACCAGAACAGAAAGTTCCAAGCCTGATATACAGCTTTAGTCCACTTTTAAAGCAAGTCTTGGTGTGTCCTGACTTACGGTGCTGTGACTGACACCTATGTGAAACCAGCTGCTGAGCATAGTTATGTCCTTCTGCTATTTTTGGTAAACCTCTGTATCTCACATTAGTTGGAATTGCCTGTATGGCTGGTTTTGCTGTGTCCAGTGGAGAGAAGAGCAGACTTGCTCTGGACTTGGCAGCCAGAATGAGTCACACTATAGACCTAAACTCACTTAACTAGGGATGATACAGTGATGTGCGGAATTATTTCTTCAAGTCATGTGTTCCACAAATACACATTTTGACTCCTGTTTTCCTCTTTTGATTTGCTAAAAGTCCTTAAGTCCCTTTACTTCTTTCCTAGGTTTATGCTACGAAACATTCAGCATTTTGCAAGATTGCACCCATACTCAAAAAATCTCTTGCCGTCAACCCCACCCCCCCGCCCTAATTTACACAGATCAAAGCTGATGAAAGAGTAGCAGTGGTAGTTCCACTGCTTGGTTAGGCACTCTGATCTACTAAAATCTAGATGTGGAGCAAAGAAATCTAAAAAAAAAAAAAAAAAATCCCAAAGAGTGGTTCTCAGGCAGCTCTTTTGTGTGGGGATCATATACTTGACACCATGCCTTATGTGGAATGCACATCAAATCACCTGGAGACTCCACATCAATGGTAGTTATGTGCATGCATGTACCACAAAGAGAATAGACCCTTAAACCAGTTGGGTGCATGAGACACAAAAAAAAAAAATCTAAAGAGTGTAAATCTAGAGGAGTACATCAACTTTTTCTTTTGATTTACCTCTCTGCTCTGCCTTATGCCTTTTTTGTTTTGTTTTGTTTTTTAATGTTTTTAAGGGATGGACTAAAAAAAGGACATTCCCAGTGCAGCTAGTGCTTTATTTTATAAGGTTCTGTCCTTAATCTAACACATCTGTGTTATCTGATCCAAGACTGCCCATAGGATAGAGGGCCAGATTCTTAGCTCCAATGCACTCGTCCCATAGACTTCAAGGGGTTACACTAACTGCAACAAGTCAATGACTTGCTCTTGTTTGTTGTTGAACTCTTAAGTGTTACCATATTTTTCCTTTAACTGTTATTGAAGCCCATACCAAGCACCACTCAGATAAAATGATTTCCTCTGTGCCGAGCTGATTTTTGCTCCAGGCTGGCATTTACTGATTTCAGGGAGGTTTTGCTATCACAGTTAACAGGACCCAAACAAGCGTCTTCAAGGAGTCAGTGGGCTTCAGTATTTAGAAACAGTATTTTTGTACTTCAGAACTGGGTCCTGGGTTAAGGTCCATTTGCCTCTCTCAATTTAGGAAAGGCAGGGATGTTATATTAGAAATTGAAGCAAGATAAAACAGAGCAAACAAACAAACAAACCTGTCTTGTTTGTATTCCAGGATGAAGTGAGTAAACTCTGAGTTTACCTTCCACTACGCACTCAGGAGTGAAAGGCAGTGCCTTTCCCTCATCCTGGCTATTCTTTCAGTGATGTGAATAAGCCCGATGGACCTGCCCACTAAACTGAGTAAAACCTCAGGGAAGCCGTGTGTGCTCACAAGCTCCTTTCCTGCTGCCCCTCCACCAGCTGCTACTAGACCATTCCTGGGGTTTTGCCCACCCTGCTGCTGGGCAGTCCGTCTTAAACAGAGATTTCCAGTGACATTGAGGAGCAAAGTTTAACAGGACTTTCCCTGTGACGTTGGAAACCATCTCTGCTGCTGCTGAGTATTGCCATCCTCTCCCCTTTGGGAGTCCTCACCTTTTCCTCCCGATCCTCCCTTCCCACATTGCTTTTTGAGATGCAAAGAAATAAGGATGACAAGCAAGGGCAACTAATTCTATATTTCATGCACCAAATCCCAGCTTTGTTTCCATCCCACACACACACCCTGACCCCAGGTGGCAGCAGTCCGTGCGTTTGCAGCACACCAAGACAGCTTTGTGCCTGGTTGGGACCAAAGGCAAGGGAGGCCATGGAGACAGAGTGAGGACATGGTCTTCTGCTGCTGTGGAACATATGCCTCCAAACAATCTGTTGGTCTCAAATCTTGGGAGAAGAAAAGCAAAAGGAAGGTATGAGGCCTGCAGTAAATGTATGTTTCCACAGAAGTGGATAATGTGTGCATTGTGTGCTGTGTGGCTTTTAATCAGAATCTCTGGTATTACGACCTATTTAATGGTTACTGTCCTTGCAGCTGGCAGGTATGCTAAGCATACAAACTGCATAGACATGCTAAAAGAAGGAGGAAAAGTGATGGATAATTCCGTGCAGGATGCGAAAGAGAGCGTAATAGATTAGCTGTTGACGTTAGCTCAGACATCTACAAAGAAAAAGTCCTTTGTCATGTCTGTAAGCTACGGTACATCCCATGATTTTTTTAGACATGCAAGAGGAGCCGAAGTGACTCCATATCCAAACATGGCCTGCAATTGCTTCAGGGTGCTCCCCTTCAAGGCTGGTGTCAAGGGCAGAGGAAAGGCCCATCTGTGGAGAACTGGCACGCCCCTTCACCTCTCAAGCCCTATGGAGGACTGCAAGAAGCCCTGCAAGCCTAGCTCCTTAAGTAAATCATGAGAACACCTAAATAATTCATAAGCACAATCTGCACGGATGCTCCTAGGAGGTTGTCCTTGTTTGGGGCAGTAGGATGACTGCTCGGTGACAGACCTGAAGTTTACTGACGTTGAAACATGGGGACCATAAGCATGGGGTAGCAACAGGTTCAAACAGCATCACTGTACACCATCCAAGTGAAGTTCACGCTGTAATAACACACCCAGCTCTCATTCTGTACTTTAAGAAAGATACGATGACGTTGGAGTTAGTGTCAACAAGACCTACACAGATGGGTCTAGAGACTGAGGACAAGGGCAGACAGCTGGAGAAACAGCTCCAGGTGGTTACATGTACTGAAAGGAAGAGGAGAAAGGGTTTCATCTCCTTAGAGGAGGAAAGCTCATGTACCATGTCCTTTAGCAGGGATAGTCACAGGGAACAACAGCCAGAAGCCGAGTACGGAGAGTTAGGCTGAACTAAAACAAGCTTCTTACTGCATGGGTAATTAACTACAAAACAATCTCTGAATTTCAGTGGTGACTTTTTCATGTTTAAATATTTCAAGTTTAAGAACAACTACCTTTTTGGAAGCTATCTTTTATCCAAGTACACACTTCTTTGAACTCAATACTATTGTAAGTGGGTGAAACGAAATGGCCTGTAATGTGTACAGGAAGTCATATTAAGCAATCTGATGGTCCCATCAGTCCTTAGACATTATAAATGAACCCAGAAACTTCTCAGGGTGATGATAGATGTGGAGACTGCAACTCCCAGAGCAAAATCCTCCGTTTCAAGCAATGCAACCGGAACGCTGTGATCAAGCCTGACCGTTGCATGGTTTCACTGCCTTCTGCAAGATAGCATCGTCTGCAAGCTGGTTTCTTATATGCAAATTAAGAGCAGCCCTTAGGCCCTGGCACTTTGCCAGCTCGACCCTCCTTTAAGCAAAGCTGGGCTGGGGTTGGAATAAGCAGTTGGCTCCATATGGAGAGAGTGGCGAGTGCTCTGTTATTCGGTTCCCACTGATCCAGGCAGGACCTCGGAGCACTCTATGTTTAAGGATTACACCCTGCAGAAGGGATTTTGTTTTGTTTTATACTGTATTTTACATCAGTAATTGAGTTGAGTAATTTCACCAACTCCCACAAAGGTACCTGAAAAATGTCATTACGAGCTAATCTTTGAATAACGCGCGGCTCTTACGGTGTAGAGCCAGGGACTGCGTCCCAGCTGGTTCCTGCATCCTTGTGTCTGGAGAAGCCTCTGACTGACTCCACTGTTAGTATCTCTGCTTCTCCAGTTTGCTTCAACATGTTCACAAGTTTCTTCCTCTCTCTGTAAGAGATTCATTTTAATTCAGGAAAAAGTAGGGTTTATTGCATCTTTACAATGGAGGGTAAAAAAGGTGTTAAATGGGGTAAAAAGAAGGAAATGAGTAGAAAATATGATCTTTCAAAAGCAGTGACTGTTTATTGTACTTAATTTGGCTTTCTCAATGTCTTACCGGTTCTGCATATACTTTAGCAGATAATGAATTTTGTCAAGTCACTAAAGATAAGATTATTGCAGATTCTTAGAAAGGGAAAGCGTAAGAATACTTAAAATCCCCAAGGCCTATTTTATATACTCCACACTAAGCGTTGCCATGGATTTCAATGAGACCTAATCCCATGAAATTATCAGAAAGCTGAAAAAGTCCTTTGCAGGCACCCAGGGACCAATCTGAAACCTAAGAGAGGGAAGGGAAGGGAAGGGAAGGGAAGGGAAGGGAAGAGTTCGGATCACTGCATTTTGGGCAAACAATTTGAATAGTCTGTTATTGTGAGTGGGACAATCATGTCCCTCAACCAGCTCGCTATGCTGTGCTTGGTGTACTCCAGGACACAGCTGGCCCTTTTGGCTGCCAGGGCATGCTGTTGATTCATATCCAACTTGCCATGAGCCCAAACCCCCAGATCTCTTTCCATGGGGTTGCTCTCCAGCCTCTCATCTCTCAATTTGTATGTATAACCAGGATTACCCCATCCCAGGTGAAGAATCTGGCACCTGCTCTTGCTAAATTTCATACAGTTGGTGACCGCCCAGCTCTCTACTCTATCCACATCTCTCTGTAAGGCCTTTCTATCTTCGAGGGAGTCCACAGCTCCTCCTAGTTAAGTTTCATCGGCAAACTTACTTAATGTACATTTGATTCCTGCATCCAGATCACTTATAAAAACATTAAAGAGAGCACTGACCCTAAGACTGAGCTCAAGTGACTGGCTACCAGCCTGGTGTAACCCCATTTACTAATGGGGGATGCAGCAAGCCGGGCTGGGAAAGGGACTTCTGCAGGGCCAGGTGGGTACCAGCTGGGCAACAGGGTCAATCTGGGTGGGCAGAGGTGGAGGAGGATGCGGCGGGGGTATACCTGGCCGCAGTTGTGTTTGGTGGCCAGCTGGCCAAGAGCTCAGCTGCAGGGAACATACTTCCCCTCGCCCTTTCCCTGGCTCGCTCGACTGGGAGTAGGCTGGGGGTGGCCGCCATCGCCTGGCTCGGGGCTTTCAAGGCGAAAATGCTTTTTGAACTCCTCCGAGTAAGATTACAGAAAAATCTCACGGTGCCTGTTTAAACAAGTGTGCCTGAACAGGAAAATCAAACAGACAGGGAGCGACTTCAGTTTCTCCGCTTATATGATGTTTGAAATGATAAGCGAGGATATATTTTCACATAATTGGGCTGTGTCAAGGTACCGGCCGTTTGATCAGATAGGGGCTCTCTATGTAGTCTCACATCAGAGGGCTAGTAAACTACAAATTAAGGCAGGCTTTAGATTTTGTCTGCGAAGTAGCCAAATAAATTGAATCTTATCCTTAAAGGTCATAATGGGGGGTGGGGGGGAATACACAAAAAGGGCAGAATAATGTACCAGAATAACTGAATCGGAAAGAGTAAGGGAACGAAATCATGGGAAAGAGCTCAATCACTCGTGAAAACCTGTGAGTATTGGAAAGATGCCGATTAGCATCTCTGGATCCGACAGGGAGCTTTAGGAGCCCACACTTTCATCACCCTAAAAGAGGTCTGCAGGAAGGCAGGGCTAGAGGGGGCAGGGGAAATACAGTGCACCATTGCTCCACTGAAGTTGTTTGGTTTGCTTTTGTTCTGTTTGTTGGTAATTTTTCATTTTATTTGGTGTTTGCCTACTTGCAGCAACACCTTGTGAAGAACGGGACACCCTGGGATGCCTCACCCAGGCTGGTGGGATGAGGGCCAGAGGCTCAGTCCCCTCTAATCCCTCCATCTGACCCCATTTGCTCTGGCATCTTGGGCCTGGGGACAGGCTGCCTGCCCTTCCTTCTGCTCCCCTGTCCTCTCACCTCCCCCCAGCCTGCCCCCAGCTGCCCCCAAAGTGGGGAGAAGCTCCCCTGCCCGCCCACCAGCCCTAGGGGAGGACTCCCAAAGGCCTGAGGGCTGCAAAACCCCTTTCCTCTACATGGCCACTGCCTAAGCTGATCCCTCCTGCAAACCCAAGTCTAGTCCCCCAAGCCTTGTGCTCCAGACAGATTCTCAGGCTCCAGACAAAAAGGCCAGGGGGGCTCCAGGGGACCCGGCTGGCTTGCAGCCAGCCCTGCTGAAAGGGGATCACAAGAAACCAGATTTACTCCTAAGAACAAAGTTTCCGGTGACTTTCCAAGATGTGCATCGTATTCCTTTCTCCTTTTTTTTTTTTGCCTCCCTCCTTCCCTCTCCTTATTTTTCAATATCTCAGCTGGAACAGAGGTGTTCCCTGTCACTGCCAGTGGACTTACTGCTCCTCTCCCTTGTCAGCTCTCTGTACGATCCTGTGGCATTTCTTTTTCTGTCTCTGGTTTTATACACTACCAGTATTTAGCTACTTGCTTGTCAGCAAGCGAGAGGGACCTGAATTTACCTGTGAGGCTGCTGCACGTGATTTTTCCCTGTAAATAGCTACTGCTGGGTCAAGTGGATGGTCACCTGCCCCCACATCCCAACCCCAGCGACAGCGACCACGGTGTGGGAATCAGGAAGTGAAGTGTGTGAGTGTGAGTGCATGTGCAAATATAACCCACAGGCAGGGCTTACAGCTACACTAGTAACAAGTGAAGGGTGCACTCTGATGGGGAATGTCAGAGTGAAAGGTGAAATGGTTAGCAAAAGGCCACCAGCAAACCTGAGAGGGAACTCCATGTCCTGAATGCACCCCTGCTCTGCCTGCTGTCACTAAGCCTCAACTTTGTGTCTCAGTGTTATTAATATCATACCATTAGCTCATTATCTCTCCCATGATTTTATAGAAAAAGAAAAAGGTAGGAGCACTTTGTTGGTATTCTTTAGGCTGTCTCAGAAGTAAAAATCAAATCGACCCAAATCCAGCTTAAGTGTAATGGGACCATTAACAAACAGCAGGGGACAGACTGAATCTAGTGCCTCCCCAAATCAGTAGGGTTCACATCTGGTGGCAGGATCTCACCCTGCTCCACAGCCTGCACGCCTGGGCCAGGCATCCCTGCAGCCACCCAGGGACCTTTGCTGGCCAGCCTGGGCTCGCCCATGGAGGGTGCCAGACCTTCAAGCCATGGATTGCAAGAAGTCTGATGCTGTTTGAAAGGCTGAAAGAAGTTCTGCTTTGACTGACAGAAAAACCCCAGCTGTTGAAAAGCAAAGTGACCCAACACCAATAGAGAGCCCACACTTGCTACATAAATAATGTCAAAACCACATACACAGAGAATAACACGAAGGCAGCTCAAGGCAGACCGATGTCTAGAAATGTTATCTCTTCTGTTCCAAAAGCTAATCAGCCCAGCAGTGGGCAAGCCAGGAACATTTTAGATTATGTCTACGCTTGCGGTTGATGGAAAGTCTGAGAGGAACATAAGCTTTCTGAAAGACAAATTCAGTTCCCCTAGAAAATATTTGGGATTTTTTTCCCTCCTCCTCTGGCAGTGAAATTGTTTGGTTACGTTGATTTATTAGAATGACGTAACTCCCAGTATCATATCTAGCCATCGGCTGCCACTCAGCAAAAGGATGTGGTGAGATCACATCGCCGAAATAATAAGGCGCTGGGGTTCCTAAGCAAGAGTTTACATATGATCAGGACAGTTTCAAAGGTTTGTGGATGGCTTTGATAGTTGCAGGAGGGTGATGTTGTTTTGTTTTTCCATAGACAGAGTCTGGAAGATACCTGACACCCGTTACTCTGCTGTTCAACAGTAGTTTCCTTTGCACAGGGAACTTAAAATCCTTCTATATGTATGTATATGCATGAATACATGTTTTCCTGACTGTCAGGTTTTTACTTAAGGCAATCACTTTCTAACCATCTTAGCTGAGGAAGAAAAGAAATATTGCCCCAATCCTGCTTCCTGCAAGTTTAGAGGGATATTTTTGGGCCTCGGGTTTTACAGACACAAATTAAAGGGGGGGATGGAAATCTTGCCTTGGGTAGCTGTGTGACACCAGCAGGAAGGTCCAAAAAGGGGTGCTGGAAAGAGGAGACCTGCCAAGTTCAGCTCCGGTGCCCGCAGGTTGAGCTGCTGTCTGCCGCCGGGGCCGCAGCTCCCGGCCCTCCTCCAGCTGTGCAGCTGGAAGCAGCAGCTGGAAGAGAAACCCTTCTGCACAGACACAGACACGCCGCACATAGGCGTTTGCTCTCTCTTGATTTTTCCTTCTGTGGACTTTTTATTTTTTTCCTTGGGAGCTGATTATTATCTAGCCGAAATGTATTTCCTTCTGAAAAGTGGGTTTGGTTTGGGTTTGGGTTTTTTCCCCCTATTCACATAGACATCTCTATTGGGAACAGACTTAGATCTGGACTTCTGCAGTTTGCAGTTTTTTCAAAATGTGGTGACATTGCGTTTCTTCTGCTCTATATGTTTTCTTACCATCCTTTCCATCACGTATTTTCCAGCCATTTAGAGAGATGTAAGGAATAGCTTTTACACAATAGGCAAAGAAGCGGAGGATTATTCCAATGGTCTTGCAAGTTCTTCTTCAAAAGAGGAGGAAAAAAAAATGTGTCCTTGTGAGCAAATGATTAGAAGAAGACTGGGAATACAATAATTACCCCAAATGGAAACCCAGACCGCAGTCAAACAATACAGCTTTTGTAAACCGGCTCTGCCTGTAAAAAATCTAGGAAATCTCATAACTAGAGCTGGCGAAATCCTTTTCTTATGCAACGATATGTAAAAGGGTCCTGAGAAATGAGGAGTAAACATGGAAACGCTGTAAAATAGCACGATAATGAACTTGCTCTGAGCATCGGAGATCGCCTTGGCTGTACCAGCATGGATTCCTTCGACCACAAAGTATTTTCTCATGTTAAAGAATTTGGGACAAATTACATTTCGTGACATTTCGCCAATAAACAAGCACATGAAGACAAATAAACCGGGACTCGCTATAATCTACCTTGATCGTTGTAGAATTCAAGGGGGACCAAAGGAATTGGGAGCGAGACAGAGTGCGGCTTTGAATGAATGTCCTTTATGAGGGAGCGGAGAGAAGATCATTTATATCCTTCATATTTTAAAGTTTTGCCTCTAGGAAAGAAAAGACCAGCGGAGCCCCGACTATCATTTACTCATAATGATCGCATTCAATCTAGTGATTCACAGTGAATCATATAATAAGGTTTCCATTTTGCGCATGGGGAGAAGAAGGAGGGGTGGTTAAACTTTGTTTAGTTCGCATTCATGCCCCCGGCCTCCTGTTTCCCTTGAACTGTCCAGTTCAAATGACTCACCCACGGGGCGACGCTTTTTTCGGCTTTTTTTTCCTTTATTGCCCCCCCCCNCATCCCCAGCCCGATTACCCCCTAGCAATAAAACCCCCTGGAAGGCAAGATGGCAGGTTAAGTGTACAGTCACGCATTTCCCTACGGCAGCGTTTCATTCGAGGGTGGCTCTGCTGTCGCGGCCTCTCGGGGACGTGCCGTGCCACGCCGCCCCGGGGGTGGCTCTGTCGCGGCGGACCCCACCGGCCAGCCCGGGTCCCTCCGCGGAGCGCCCGGCCCGGTGCAGCCCCGCCGACCGGGGCACGGCGGGGCGGCTGCGGGCGGGGGAGCGGGAGAAGCAGCCCCGCACGCCGGCTTGCAGAGGCACCGGGAAAGAGATGGGGAAAGTTGCTTTTCGGCATTTTGGCCTAAAACCCACACCCACCGCCCCCGGACACGGCGGGGGGGGGCGGGGGGCAGCCCGCTCTGCGCATCCCTCCTGCGGGTTTGGGTTAGGACGAGGGGATTTCGGCACCTGGAACCGTGCTCCCCTCCTAGAGGTTATTGCAGAGACCCCTCCGCACACGGGTAGGCACATAAATAAACCCTCCGGGTCGCTGTCAGAGCAACCGGCAGTCGGATGCTCTCTTTGCTCTCCGGACCTTTGCCATCTGCAAGCGTTTCAGGTAAAAACGGAGGCGAGGGCAGGGTAAAGCTTTGGGGGTTGGAAGGAGGCGTCAGGCTCGGCAGGGAGGTCTGCGCCGGGGCTGGGAGCCGCTCACCGGCCAGTGCGCCCCGTCAACGGCTTCTCCTACCGACCCCCGTGAGAAACAGTCGGAATCACCCCAAAAAGCGAACGAAAGAAAGGCGCCGAGCGGGGGAAAGGCTCGGAGAGCACAAGCATCCCGGAGCGAGCGGACGAGGAGGGGCAGAGGTGATGCCACGCAGATGTTGGTCCCAAATGCGCCTAGAGAAGCGGGGCTCTTCTCGAGGAGAGCCGGCACCTTTGCAAGAGCTTTAAAAATATATATATCTTAAATTAAATAGGCGTGTTGTCACCGAAGGGAAACCACTGCCTTAGCTATGGGGCTTTCACCAAGACAGCCAAGTTCCCTCTTGGGCAGAGCAGAGAGTCTCGAAGTCTGCTTGACATCTTGAAGCTTAAATAACCGTAAGGCATTGTTACTCCCTGGCAGCAAAGTGCCTCGTTACGCCTGATTGAGCTAATTGCTTTGAAATAGGATATATTATCTATAATTATAGAGATCTTGGAGGAGACGGCCAGCCTTTTCTTTCATCTTTTCCAAGTGCATCATAATGTCGCGATCACATTAATTCGGGCCACTTGAAATAGTGCCTTCCTTTCAGCCTTGCTCCTCCGATCCTCAAAGAGCCGGGGGACGCCTCGGCGGCTGGAGTTTGCCCATCCAAATCACCGCTCCCGGTAACCTCCCGAGAACTAGCCCAGGTGCCTGAAGCCTTACAAGTAGTTGAGGTTATGTTTGATCTGGGCAGAAAGGGAAAGGGGAAAAGGAGGAGGGAGGGGAGGAAAGAACGGAGGTCTTTTCGCATTATCCGAAACTCAACAGAGAAGGAGCAGCGACGGGAGTAGGGAGGGTTGAGACTTGAAGGGCTTTGAGGGCTCGTAAAGCCCGCGGGACATTTTTATCACTTTGCGATAGATCTGGCTCTTTGGGAAGTTTCCCCCAGGGCTGAGCCGCTCAGAGCCGGAGCAAGGCTGGCTGAAGGGCGCGCAGGGAGCGCGCAGGCGGTGCCCGGCGCGGCAGAGCTGCCCCGGAGCCGCCAGTCCCGAAAAGCCTCCTTGTGTCCTGCGGGGCTGTCTGGTCTCCTAAGAGCTGCTGTCTCGGGGGAAATAAAATAGAAACAAGGGAAACAACAACACCCCTCTCCTTTCTGAGTTCTGCCTTTAAGTCAAAGATAACGTTTACAAAAGGCAGACAATGCCCTGAATTGGCTTAGCGCTGCCTCCTGTCCTCCCTCCCCATCCCCCACGCACTCCTCCCAGCCCTTGTTGTTGTATTCCCACCGAAATAAAATGCTATGGGTAATGGCTTTGCCTAGCACATTCATTATATTGAAACGGGACTGTTTAGGATGCTAATTGCCCAATATTGTTATCTCGCACAAGTGCCTTCAGGGAAGCGCCACGGTCCCCAATAAAAACAGTGGACTGGAACACGGACCAGTAAAGTCACCTATTCTCCCCCGCCCTTTCACTTCGGTTTTCCTTACAGCCCAGGGAAGAAAATAAGAGAGAGGCACCTAAAAGCAAGTCAGGATATCGGCACAACGGAACCAATAATAAGAAAAAAAAAAGTTTCCTAAAATCCAGTGGTGTTTTGGTCACCCAGAGCGCAGCGAGCAAGGCGAGAAGAGTTTGGATACTAACATTTTCCGCTAAGCAAAGAAATATAACTCGGGGCAGATTTCGTTTTGTAAATTTGATTTCTCCATTCCTCACTTAGAACCTGCAGATTTCATTAAGAAAGAAAGGAAAGAAAGAATGAAAGGCGCAAGAAACGAAAGAAACTTTATTGGCTTCCCGTTTTCAGCCCAAGAGCTTGCCAGCGTGTGAATTAGAATCAAGTCCTTACTATGTACAGTGATTAAAATACCACCGAGTATGACAGAAACGTAAACACAAAGCGTTCATTGCTGGGAGATAAATAAAGAGCTAATTATCTCATTCTGTCAGCTCTCAATGAGAGCGGGATCTCGCTCTCAGTATGGGACGCACACTCATCTCCTCAAACCTCAGCGACATCCCAATGTTCAAACCATTCTGCAAAAGAAAAGTGGGGGGAAAAAAAACCCAAACAACCCAGCAGCTCTATTTTTCCTTTCATATTTCCATCAAAACAATGAGATCGAAAGCAGCCCAGGGGCTGCCTGGAGGTTTAATAAACACATCACTTTTTCTTTTGCGCGGTTGCGTTTGGAATCAGGGGGGAAAAAAAAAAAAAAGGATCCTACCTGTAGGATCGGGTGGAGGGGACACCGTGAAACACGATGCATCGATATTTGTGCGTGTTTTCTTGGTCGGGGGGTGGGGGTGCATCTTCTCGTTAAGCACAGGGCTTTGGGAAAATGTCGTGTGATTGGTAGAGCAAACTAATTTTGTCAGGCTGAATGTGCCGATGTCCCAGGGCTAAGGCGCCTTGCTCCCTTGATGCGGGTTAACGTCCTCAATAGTCCCCCTCCAGCTGAAGCCTTTGATCAGACCGCTGCTGGCGCCTAAAAACAACATCACTTGTCTGCCTATTAGAGGCACTGACTAATCGTGACAGATTGTTTATTCTCGCAATTAGCAATGCAGCCGCTTCTCCGAGCACCCCCTCCACAACCCCCGCCCGGCGCGGCCCGGCCCAGCCCCCCGGCCCGACGGGGCGCGGGGGAGGCTGCGGGCAGGACGGGCAGGGGGGCAGCGGGCAGGACGGGGGAGCTGCGGGCAGGACGGGCAGGGGGGCAGCGGCAGCGGTAGTGGCAGGGCGCGGAGCCGGGGCTGGACTTGGGGGGCGGCAGCGCTGCTCCCCGCCTGGCAGGAGCGCTCACCAGGGCGGCACGGATCGGTGAGGGGAATGGGGGTGTACCTATGCGTGCTATACGTCGGCGTGTCGGTCTGTGCAATCTGCGCTCGCCCCCACGGATGGGAGGGCGCGGGGGTAGCCTGCAAGTCCCCTACAGATCATCTTCACCTGGAGGGATCCTATGGGAGCACAGCGCAGCGTGTGCGAGGAGGGTATGTATGTGTACAGGCAGGACGGTACCTACAGTAAGCACACCGCCAGGGTATATGCTCACGCGTGTGTAAGATACACGCGTGTGTGTAGCTCCGTGCAGGACAACTCGTTTCAACCAGGTCCTGTTGCTTATCAGTTAATAAAATGTCTTATTATATCAATTCATTTCATAATCTATACACTCCTAATCTACCATCTTTATGGGGTCCAGTTAAAAGGAAAGGGAATTCACTGTCCCTCCCCGTTTAGATAATTACCCTTAAATGACTGCAAGAGCCTCTTGTGTTTCGAGGAGATTAGAGCCCTGCAGCTATCAATAAACTTTTCTCAGCGAGCGGCCAATCACGTTATTAGAGAGCGGCTCCGTTTTACTGCACATCCGTCCTGGGCGCAGGGATAAGGGACCGTAAAACGCATTTACAAAACAAAATAGCCGGGACTTTAATGGGTCTGGGGCTTAGATGTTCCTTTTTACGTGGAGGAACATTTCATTAGCTGGAGACACGCACGCATCGATGCCATGAAACGTAGTGCAGTTTATATGCGTGTGTGTGTATGTATGTACGTACGCGCAGACCTCCGCAGACACGTCGAACGCACGGCAGGGCCGGCGCTCATTTAGGAAAACCAAACCAAACCAAACAAATAAAAACCCTAAACCCACTTTTTGTTTCCAAGGCGCAGCCAGGCTGTGGGACGGGCAGGGGCTCTGCGAGGCCACGCTCGGGACAACCCGATATTTGCGGGTTTTCCAGAAGAACCCGGCTCGGGCCCTCTCCCTCGCGCTTCGCAAACGGAAACACCGGCTTTTTTCCCGATTTTATTAACACACCTTTCCC